>JAPVLO010003776.1:0-19505 GCA_027257055.1 Cephalopachus bancanus
TTGGCACTGTCCTGTAACTGGCACAAATGTTTCGAGCCACTTTCTCTACCTTTACTCCTCTGTTAAACATTCAGACGTTGGTTTTTTTCTGCTTGACACTCCATCTTTTTAGCCCACAGATAGCACTCATTTTCTTCATATCTGCAAAATACAAGGTGACTCCACAACCACAACATTTTGCTCCAAATGACAAACAATAAACAAATTCCCTACCTGTCAGTGTTGCTATGCCAAAAGCAAACACTAGGAACTTAGGCATCAGTCTAATTTTTCAGCGATTGGAAGAGCATCATGATCCATAATTTGGACCTGCCAATGGATGAGGGACAAAAATTTATGAGATACCCTTACCTGGCTCTTCCGAAGTGCAAAAATGCTCCCAAATAACAAAGCCATTGTAGTCACCAAGCCGACGTCAGAGACACTAAAACACGATGTCATTGTGCTGTAAGATCCCCATTCTGGACGCGGAGCCCTCAGGAAGAGGGCAGATGAGGTTCAGACAGCCAGGACCTACCTGCACTGACCCATTGTAATTCCTGTTGGAATCAGTTTCTTTTCAGACAAAAGTATCTCTTGCTTAAGTGACACAAGCAACTGGAATGATTGCTTTAAAACAACTGAATTATCTGTAGAAAAGCAAATGGATCATATAAGGAATAATTTATGTTTACAATATATTTATAACTTTTCTACAAAAATAAAATTATTCTTCTTATTTTATAATATATTAACATTTTAAAAAGTCTTGATGACTTTTTCATGTCAATAAAAAAACCTTTTAGGACACCTTTCTTCATGGTTGCATGGTATTCCTCTGTGCTGCTGGCACTATAGTTAATTTACCCAATCCTCTGTTGTAGGACAGCCATACAATTTCTAAGTTCCACTCTTACAGACAACACTCAAAGGGCCTTATTAAACATGCATCTGTTTGTCATCCGGTTTTACTTTTAGGACAAATTCCTAGACATGGAATTTTTTCAGATGCATATTTCAGACCTCTGCATTGCCAAATTTATCCCCAAAAAAGACACTTGGATGTGTACTTTATGGAGTACTTAATGGTGTACTTTATGGAGCAGTGTGTGGAGATACCAATGAGTGGATTTTGCACCGAGAAATATACATACAGAACAGCACACATGTACCTACACAAACAGTTTATTTAATACTTACAATGAAACACCCATGTACCCACTGCCTTGGTCAAAAATATAACATTGTCTTTCCCTTCCTGCTTTCTTATCACAATAACTTTCTTTCTTCCCTCTATCTTGATTTTTGTGTAGATAATCCATTTGCTTTTATTAGCAATCTTACCACCTATGTACACATCTCTAAACATTAGTTTTTACATTTTGGAAGTTTATGTAAGTAAAATACAGTGAGTATGCTTTTGTGTTTTTCCTCTTGCTCAATATCATCTTTGTGAGATTCATCATGTCGTTGCATATAGCTGTGGTTTGTTCATTTTCATTGTTATATTTCATTGTACAAATATATCACAATGTGCTTATCACATTTGGCTATTGAGAGATATTTTCATGTAGTCTTTATGTCTGGATAGTTTTACTCAACAAATGCCTGAGAAATGTCTTTGTAGTTTTGAGTGTAGCTAGAGCCCATTATTTTCTATTGTTGCTTAGCGTTCTAGATATGAATGTAATTTTAAATGTGTATAAATATATGCTTAAATAACCGTGGGTCTGTTTTGGGATGCTCCATGTGGTTCCGTTGGATTATATGTCTGTTCTTGTGCCCTTAGACCCTGTCTTAATTGCTTTTTGATAAGGCTCTTTACCTGAAGTTTAAGTTGTCAACTTTGTTTTTCTTCTATAAAATCGTCTATACTCCTCTAGATCCTTTGTCTTTCATCTTTGTGGTGGCATATAGTTCCAGTTTGTCCATTTGCATTCCTGTTTAATATTCTACTCTGTGGATATACCACGATTTATCTATCCAATGTACTGTTGAGGAGTCTTTGTGTAGTTCCTAGTTTGGGATTATTACATGTATGTTATTTCAAACACTTTGTTTCTTTTGGTAAACTTATGTATGCATTTTGGGGAGATAATTTTCTGGGTCGCACAGTTTTCAAAAACTGGGTGTAGGAGATATTGACAGTGTTTCAGAGTGATTGTTCAAGTTTAGACCACCATCAACCTGTTGCTCCATACCCATGCCAGAGGACTTTCTGTCCTTTTCACTGGAATCATTCTGGTTAAGAGCAGAGATTAATAATTTCAGTGTTGTCCAATTTATCATTTCCCCCTTTATGCTTAGTACTTCTTTTGTCTCATATAAGAAATATTTCATTATGTACATGTTTCAAAGTCAGGAAGGTAATTTATTCTGAAAGCATGATTACTAATCGTTCACATTTAGATCTCTCAAACCATCTGGACCTGCTCTTTATGTGTGTTCTGAAATAGGGTTCAAGGTTAATTATTGTCCATATGAGCATTCAATTGACTCTCAGAACCATTCATTAAAAAGACCACTCTTAGCCAGGCAGCCTGTAATCCTGCACCTTGGGAGGCTGAGGTGAGTGGATTGCCTGAGCCCGTGGTTCAAGACCCACCTGGGCAACTTGGTGAGCCCTCATCTCTACAATAAATCAAAAATTAGCCAGGCATGGTAGCGCGCGCCTGTACTTGGAAGGCTGAGGTGGAAGGATCGCCGGAGCCCAGCAGGTCGAGGCGACAGAATGAGACCCCAGCTCAAAAAAAAAAAAAAGACCACTCTTTCCCCCCATCCCCGCTAAATGTAGGTATCACTTTTTTCATAAATTAGATGACCATATATGTTTGATACGGTTTTTTTGGACTAAGTTTATTTCATTAGCTTACCAGTGTCACTTCCATTTCCCAAAGTGCTGGGATTATAGGTGTGACCCACCATGCCTGGCCTATAATAAGCTTTTTTTTCCTCTTTTCAAATGTAGATAAAAATCACAGGACATGGCCAGGAGCATTGACCCATGCCTGTAATCTCAGCGTTTTGGGAGGCCAACGTGGGAGAATTGCTTGAGCCCAGGAATTTGAGACCAGCCTGGGCAACATAGTGAGACCTTGTCTCTAGAAAAGAATTTTAAAATTTAGCTGGCTGTGGTAGTGTGTGCCGGTACTCCCAGCTACTTAGGAGGCTAAACCGTGGGGATTGTCTGAGCCCAGGAGGTTGAGGCTGTGGTGAACTCTGATTGTGCTACTGCACTCCTGCCTTTTATCAGAGTGAGACTTGACTCAAAAAAAAAAAATACACATGACATGAAATTAACAATTCTAACCATTTCAAAGAGTACATTTCAGTGGGTTTTTTTTTTAGCATATTCACAATGTTGTGCAACAAATACCACTACCTAATTCCAAAACACTTCCATCACCCCAGAGAGAAACCCTGTTCCACTCAACTTTCTCTCAACCCATCCTCTGGTTACCATTAATCTACTCTCAGGCCTTATAGATTTCCCTATTTGGGACATTTTATATGAATAGAATCATCCTTATTTCTTCCTTTTCAATTTTTATGTACCCTTGTGATGGCTAGCAGTTTCAAAGAAAGGGATGATAGCAAATATTTTTGTCTCATCCATGATCTTGGGGAAAAGTGTTCAATATTTTATCAGTAAGATCCTGTTTACGGTGGGTGTTGATGCCCTTCCTCATTTTAAGAAAGTTTATTTCTTTTCCTAGTTTGCCAAAGTCATTACAATTAATGAATGTTAAGTTTTATCCAGCTTTTCTTGCATCAGTTAAGATAATTGGATGATTTTTCTCCATTTTTTTCTGTTGATGTGATAAATTTCACTACTTTAATTCTATGTATCTCATTCTTGCATTTTTGAAATAAAGCTTAGTTGTGCTACATTATACTTTTGTGTTTCACTGAATGGTATATGCATCAATTCTCATAAAGGGGATTGGCTTGTAGTTTTTCTTTTTTTGCAATGTCCTATATAATTTTTTATAATGTCCAAGAGTGTTTTAGCCTTTTTTTTATAATCAATATTTTTTATTACGACATTGTGGGGTACAGTTAAGGGTTAGGTATACAAATACGTTTCGTTCAGGCACCCTTGTTGATAAGAGGTGTTTCCCCGTCCCCAGACAGATATTTACTACCGTTAATCCCATCTCCCCCCCCCATAGTTTCCTACTACTGTCAGTCATTTTCTTATAGTTTCACATTGGATGTTCAAGGTCCACTATATGAGTGAGAACATGTGAAACTCGGATCTTTGTTTCTGTGAGAGGTCACTCAGTATTATAGACTCTAGTTCCATCCAGGTTGCTGCGAAATTCATGATTTTGTTCTTTTTTATGGCTGTATTTATTCCATCGTGTATACGTACCATATTTTTTTAATCCAGTCCTCTTTTGATGGGCAGCATGGTTGCTTCCAGGTTCTAGCTATTGTGAACAATGCTGCGATAAACATACGTGTGCAGGTATCTTTCTTATAGAGTGATTTGAGTTCTTCAGGATATATTCGCAGTAGGGGGATTGCGGGGTCATATGGGAGGTTGAATTTAGAGCTTTTAGGAATTGCCGCACTGCTTTCCACAGAGGTTGCACTAGTTTACACTCCCACCAACACTGTAGAAGTGTTCCCTTTTCGCCACACCCTGTCCAGCAGCTATTATTTTTTGAGTTGTTGATAATTGCCATTCTGACTGGAGTTAGGTGGTATCTCAGTGTGGTTTTGATTTGCATCTCCCTGATGATTGGTGAGGTTGAACATTTCTTCATGTGTCTGTTGGTTGCTCGGATGTCTTCCTTTGTGAAGTGTCTATTCATATCTTTTGCCCATTTTCTAATGGGGTTGTTTGTTTTTTTCTTCCCAGCACATTTGAGTTCCTTGTAGATCCAAGATGTTAAGCCTTTGTCAGACCTGGAGTTGGCAAATACTTTTTCCCAGTCTGTAGGCTGTCTCCCTGCTCTCTTGATGGTTTCTTTGGCTTTGCAGAAGCTTGTCAGTTTAATAAGGTCCCACTTGTGTATCATCTCTCTTATGACCTCTGTGTTTCGGGTTTTGTTCAGGAATTGGATGCCAGTTCCATTTTCCATGAGGGTATGTCCTTCATTTTCTAAGGTTCTTATGCTTTATGGTTTTACATATAGGTCTCTGATCCATTTGGAGTTAATTTTTGTATATGGGGATAAATAGGGGTCCTGTTTCAATCTTCTGCATGTGGTCAGCCAGTTTTCCCAGCACCATTTACTGAATAGGTTCTCCTCTCCCCAGTGGTAGGTGGTGGAGGTTTTGTCGAAGATGAGTTGGTTGAGAAATTGAGATTTTGCTTCTGTTATCTCAATTCGATTCCATTGATCTATATGCCTGTTCCTATACCAATACCAAGCTGTTTTGATGATTGTAGCTGTATAGTAAATTTTGAAGTCTGGTAACATGATACCACCTGCTTTATTTTTTTTGCAGAGGATTGTTCTGGCTATTCTTGGTCGTTTGTGTTTCTATATGAATTTTTGTGTTGTTTTTTCTAGGTCTGAGAAGAATGTTGCTGGTAATTTGATGGGTATTGCATTGAATTTGTAGATTGCCTTAGGTAAGATGGATATCTTCACAATGTTGATTCTTCAAATCCATGAGCATGGGATATTTTTCCACTTGTTTGTGTCATCTTTGATTTCTTTGGGCAGTGTTTTGTAGGTTTCATTGTAAAGGTCTTTTACATCTCTGGTTAGGAAGATGTCAAGGCATTTCATTTTTTTTGTGGCTATTGTGAATCAAATTGTGGTTTTTATATGGGTTTCTGTTTGTTTATTTTTGGTGTAAAGAAATGCGATTGTCTTTTCCACATTTATTTTGTATCCTGAGACTTTGCCAAAGGCCTTTATCAGTGTAAGGAGGTTTTTGACGGATTCTCTTGGGTTTTCACGGTACACAATCATATCATCTGCAAAGAGAGATAACTTGACTTCCTCTTTTCCTATTTGGATACCCCTGATTGCCTCCTCTTCTCTGATTGCTTGATCCAGGACTTCCAATACTATATTGAACATGAGGGGCGAGAGTGGGCATCCTTCTCTTGTTCCAGTTTTCAGGGGAAATGTTTCCAGTTTTTGTCCATTTAGGAGTATGCTGGCTGTGTGTTTCTCGTAGATGGCTTTTACTATTTTGAGGTATGTTCCCTGTATTCCTAGATGTTCAAGGGTTTTTATCAAGAAGGGCTGCTGGATTTTATCAAAAGCTTTTTCTGCAACTAATGATATAATCATGTGGTTTTTGTTTTGACATCTGCTGATGAATTTAATTACATTTATGGTTTTACGAATGTTGAACTAGCCTTGCATCCCAGGAATGAAGCCTACTTGGTCATGGTGGATGATTTTTGAGATGTATTGCTGAATCTGGTTTGCTAGGATCTTGTTGAGAATTTTAGCATCTATGTTCATCAAAGATATTGGCTTGTAGTTCTCTTTCTTTGTTTTATCTTTACCTGGCTTGGGTATCAATGTGATGTTGGCTTCGTAAAACAATTTGGGGAGAGTTTCATCTTTTCAATCGTCTGGAATACCTTCAGTAGGATTGGTATCAGCTCCTCCTTAAATGTCTTGTACAATTCTGCTGGAAAGCCATCTGGACCTGGGCTTTTTTTTGTAGGTAGTTTTCTTATTAAGTAATCGATTTCCTTGATTGTTATTGGTCTACTTAGGGTCTCAATTTCTTCTTGTTTCAACCTAGGTAGGTTGTGTGATGTCAGAAAGTCCTCCGTTTCCTTAAGGTTTTCAAGTTTGTGTCCACACAAGTGTATGTAGTAGTCTCTAATGATCTTTTGCATTTCTTCAGGGTCAGATGTGACTTCATCTTTTGTGTTTCTGATTGTGCTTATTTGGGTTTTTTCTCGTTTTTTCTTGGTCAGTCTAGCTAGGGACCATTGATCTTTTTTATCCTTTTGAAGAACCAGCTTTTTATTTCATTGATTTTTTGTATTTTCTTTTTGTCTTCTAGCTCTTGGATTTGGGCTTTTATTTTGGTGATCTGGATTCTTCTGCTGAAGTTAGGGTTTTTGTGGTCTTGCTTTTCCAGCTCCCTTAGGTGGCTTGTTCGGCTGTTAATTTGTGATCCTTCCATTTTCTTCATGTGCGTTTGTAGGGATATAAATTCCCCTCTTACTACAGCTTTCATGGCTTCCCAGAGATTTTGGTAAGACATTTCTTCGTTTTCATTTGTTTCCAGGTATCTTTTGATCTCTGTTTTGATTTCATCATTGACCCAGGAGTTGTTTAGCATCATGCTGTTTATTGTACATGTCTTCGTGGGTTTTGGGGGAACTTTGTTGGTGTTAATGTTTATTTTTATTCCACTGTGGTCTGAAAAGGTGCATGGTAAAATTCAGTCTTTTTAAAGTTGCTTGTGCTTGTTTTATGGCCAAGTATGTGGTTGATCTTAGAGTACGTTCCATGCAGTGATGAGTAGAATGTGTATTCTGTGGTCTTTGGATGGAGTGTTCTGTAGGTATCATAAGTCCATTTGGTCAAGAGTCTCATTGAGGTTCTGGATCTCTTTGCTGATTTTTTGTCCTGATGATCTGTCTAGGGTTGTGAGTGGGGTATTAAAGTCCCCAGTTATGATGGTGTGAGAGTCAATATGTTTCTTTAGTTTTCCTAGAAGTTGCTTTATGAAAGTTGGCGCACCTATGTTGGGTGCATATATGTTTAGGATAGATATTTCTTGTTGGTGGAGTGAACCTTTTATCATTATGTAGAGGCCATCTGTATCTCTTAATTTTTGATAGCTTAAATGGATCGCTTCTCCTCCTTTCTTTTGAGATTCATTCGCCTGAAAATTTGTTTCCCATCCTCTTACTTTGAGTCTGTGTATGTCCTTTCTAGTGAGATGGGTCTCTTGAAGGCAGTATATTGTTCCCTGGTGATATTTTATCCATTTTGCCATTCTATGTCTTTTCAGTGGTGTATTTAGTTGATTCACATTCAGGCTCATTATTGAAATGTGAGAGTTGGTTCCTATCATAGAGTTCTTATAGAGTTGTTGTTCTTCCACTTGGTTTTCTTGTCTTTCTTTTGGTTTTGGGGTTGGTTCATGTGTATTTTATTCTTTTCCTGTACTCTTGTGAAAAACGTTGTTCTTTTTTCCCTTTTCTTCTGTGTTTAGTACTTTCTTAAGTGTTTCATGTAGAGGTGGTTTGGTGGCAGCATATGTTCTTAGGGATTGAATATCTGGGAAAGGTTTTAATTCTCCCTCGCTGATGAAGCTTAGCTTGGCCAGGTAGGTTATTCTTGGTTGAAATTGTTTATCTTTTAGGACTTTGAAGATAGCGCTCCAAGCTTTCCTAGCCTGCAGGGTTTCTGTAGATAAATCTTCTGCTGTTCTAATTGGTCTTCCATGGTAGGTGATCTGGCCTTTTTCTCTTGCTGCCTTTAGGATTTTTTCTTTTATGCCTACTTTGTTTAGGCGAATTATTATGTGTCTAGGAGTTGGTCTTCTCATTTGTTTTCTTGCAGGGGTTCTCTGAATCTCTTGTGTTTGAATTTTTGCATCACTGATTAGATAAGGGAAGTTTTCTTGAATGATCTCATGGAAAGTTTATTCCAGTGTGGTCTCTGTCTCTCTTTCTGCCTCAGGAAGGCCAATTACTCTTGGGTTCGGTCTCTTGAAGTAATCACTAATCTCTTGAAGGTTTTGTTCTGTCTTTTTGAGCTTATTTTCTGTGTTTTTAAGAGTTTGGGTTAGTTCTATATTTTGGTCCTCAAACTCTGAGATTCTTACTTCTGCTTGGGTAATTCTGCTTTCCATGCTTATCAGTTTGTTATTTATTTCATTCACAGTATTCTTTATTACTGTTATCTCAGATATCAGCTCCTTCCTAGTTTCTTCTTGTGTCTGCTCAATTCTTTTTAATCTCTCCATTAATGTCTTGAAATCTAGGTTTGTCGTTTGAGACCCTTCATTCTGGGGACTCTTCATTGTTTGCATTCCAAAGTCAGTTTTCTCAGTGTCTGCCCTCCCAGGGGTCTGGGAGAGACCCATCCTCTTCCTTTGCTTTTTCTTCATTTGTGTAGATTTTTCTCTCTCTCCCCTTCCCTCCCCTTCTTTAATTCTGTTTTTGATGGAAGGTGGGGTTGCTTTTGTTTCACTTGTGCAATATCCTGTTCTTCCTTATGAGGGTCTTCTGGCTTTGTTCACTTTTGAGGTTGGAGTTTGGACTGCGGGTTGTACTTTTTGTAGTTTTGAGGTTTAATTGAGGGGGAAGCTGTGGTTCAGAATGTATATGCTGATTCTAGCATCCACAAACAGGTGTATGAGCACACTGGAACCTATTTCCCTCTGCCTTACAATCTGTCCGTGCAGCAGTTTGTAGGCTTGGTCCCTAGATTAAAAGGTGGTATAAAAGAGGAAAATAATGGAGGAAGGGGTGTCAATAGGAAGTTAGAAAGAGAGAAGAGCGAGAGGGAAAACAGACATATATACCAACTATCAGGTGAGAAAGAGACACAAGGCTGGAGAGAAGTGAAAAAAGACACATAAGAAAGATTCCCTAAGGAATACTGGTAGCTACACAGAGTCAGACCAATAAAATCATGAAACAGTGTAAGTCAGAAAGAAAACAACAAAAGTGATCCAAACAAACAGTCAAAATGATAAAATCAAAAGTCAAAATGAGAGTTCAGACTAAAGTCACTTCAGCTCTGATCTCCAGCCTCTCCCCTTTGTTTTTCATTGTAAGCAGCTAGATATACTCGCAGTTTGGGTTTGTCTTATTTTTAGTCTGCTGTCTGGGAGTTGCTTTTGTCTGATTCAGCATAGGGGTTGGGCTTTGGCTCCTGTTTAACACTTTACCTTAGGATCCGAGGTGGGGGCTGTTGATAGGTGGGCGGGGCAATGGAAATCTCAGCCTGGAGAATGGCCGAGGTGGCAGTTTCACTTTCTCAGATCGTTTCTCTCCACTTGTCAGGGTTCCCAAGCTTGGGGTCATGCGCTGAGTGCCTCAGCCAGGGTGGACCCAGACCTCCAGAGCTCCAAAGCTCCAAAGGGCAGGCAATGAGCAGTGAGAGTAGCCCTGGACCCCCCACAAGGTACTTCAGCCAGGAATGGGACCGGTGTTTCTGTGGGGTGGGCACCCAGAGCCTCCCTGAGTGACTGGCGGCTGGGTGCTGGGAGCTGGGTGAGAGATGATGTAGCCAGGGAGGGAACCGAGACCTGAGACTCCCACGCAGGTGGGAGTCACGTATGGTGGAACAACAGTAGCCGGGGACCTCAATATTCGGCCCTGTGTGGGACCGAATGTCCCCGGACCTCGGGTCAGCGTGGCTGGCAGTGGGCTGGGGGTTGGGGGAAGAAAAGTAAGAGTCTTTTTGGGAACTCACGTTCGGAGAATCTCACAAGCCCACCTATGCCGTCGCCATCTTCTTTCTCTGAGTGTTTTAGTATTATTGCCATTTTTAACAAATCAACTTTGACTTGGTTGGTTTTCTCTCATATTCTATGTTGGTGTTTATTTCATTGATTTTTTCCTCTAATGTTTATCATTTCCTTTTTTTCAAACTTTGTCTTTAAATTTCTGATTTTTTTCTTCTAGACTTTTAGGTATAAGTATAGAAAACAGAACGCAGCATTTTTAATGTTCCTTTAATCTTTTTGAGTTGGAGTCTCACTGTTTCGCCCAGGTTGGAGGACAGTGACATCCTCACCACCATCCCAGCCTTGATCTTCCGGGTTCAGCTGATCCTTCCACCTCAGCCTTCCATGCCGGCAACTACTGGTATGTGCCACTATGCCTGGCTACTTAATGTTCTTATATCTACAATTAAGGGTATAAATTTTACCAAACATTACTTTACCTGCACCACATGAAATTAATTTTTTGTATCTAGGTTATACTGGCTCATAAAATGAATTGAGAACTGTTCCTTTTGTCTTTTCTCTGATAGAGTTTACATTAACATGGTATTGTTTTTCTTAAGTATTTGGGAGAATTTTCCAATGAAATCATCGCTCCTATTTTTGATGTTGTTGGGAGGTTTTAAATAATAGATTTAATATATACTATATTAATTAATCTTCTATTTATTCTTCTGTTTAAGAAAATGTGACCTTGAACAATTATAATACTATAAGAAAGCGATTGGCAGTAGTAGGAAACCATCGGGTGGGAGGATTGGGATTGGCAGTTGAGGGAAACTGCTAGGGGAGGGAGGGCATACCTCAGTAACAAGGGTACCTGCATGATCAATGTTCATATACCTAACCCTGAAATGTACCCCACATCTTTATAATAAATTTTTTAAAAGTTGTGTTTTTGTTCAGTTTTGTTTCCTAGACTAGGTCTCTCTCTGTCACCCAGGCAGGGGATAGTGGCATGTGTGTAACTCATTGGAACATAAGACTCCTGACTTCAAGTGATCCTCTGGCCTTAGCTTCCCAAGTCACTTGGACTACAGGCACTTGCCACCATGCACAGTTAATTTTATTTTGTAGAGGTGAGGGTCAACTGTGTTATCCAGGCTGGTATGGAATGCCTGTCCTCAAGCAATCCACCTATCAACATTGGCCTCCCAAAGTGCTGGAATTACAGGCATGCACCACTGTGCCCAACAAGAATGTATTTTTAGAATAATTTGCTCATTTATCAAAATTGACAACTTATTTTGGAGTGATATTTGTCATGATGTCTTCTTATTATCCTTATATGTCTATTGGCTCTGTATTGATGTCCTTTTTTTATTCCTGATATTGGTCATTTGTGGGGTTTCTCCCTCTTTTTTCTCTTGATAAGTATTGCTAGAGTTTATTAGTCTCATTACCATTGTTAAGAAATTAACTTTGACTTGGTCAGTTTTCTCTGATTCCACGATTAGTTTTTATTTCATTTTCTCCTCTGATGTTTATTATTTTCTGTTTTTGAAATTTATTTTTAAGCTTCTGTTCTTCCTTTCTTCTAGACTTTTAGATATAAGCGTAGATAACTGATAAGCAGCCTTTTAAATATTTTTATATCTGCAATTAAGGATATAAATTTCACCACACATTGCTTTACCTTCACCACATGGAGTTTGATTTCTTATATTTTGTATTATCATTTAGTTTAAGATATCTTATAATTTCTATTTTGATCTTTTCTCTGCTTATAGATTATTTGAAAGTGTATTGCCTAACTTCCGAGATGTTGAGAACTTCCTAGTTTTCTTTATTATTATTTTAACTTAGTCTAATTAGGCTAGCATATGATAGGAAAACCTTCTCTATGATTTCTATCCTCTCAAATTTGTATATTTACTATACATCACCAAATGTAGTCAACTTTGACAAATGTTCTGTGTGCACTTAAAATATGAAATGTGTCATTGTATGGTGCATTGTTTATTATATATCAGTTAGATCATTTTTGTTATATTATTCAAATTTTTCACATGCTTACTTACATTTTATTTGTATTAGCTACTGAGAAATATGTGTTAAAGTCTCTCACCATGATTGGAGAATTGTCTATTTCTCCTTTAGTTCTGTCCATCTTCATTTTATATATTTTTACACTATGTTTCTGCCTTCATTTAGATTTGAAATCATAGCTTCCTGATGGATTGACCTCTTTATCATTTAAAAATATCCCTTTTATTTGTAAAGCTGCTTACTGGTTTAAAGTCTATTTTGCAGCATACTTTCTTAATTTTTTATATTAAAGATTTAGGTTACAATTCAGGGTTTGGCATACTAATGTTCATTATGTAGGTACCCTTGTTGATGAGGTGTGCCCCCCTTCCCTGGCAGTTTCCCACTACTGCCAAACCCTTTCTTATAGTATTTTAATTGTTCAAGGTCTTATGAGTGAGAATATGTGGTAGCCAGTTTTTTTTTTCTGTAAGAGATCACTCAGAATTATAGACTCTGAGTCTATCCAAGTTGCTGTGAAGTTCCTACTTTTGCCCTTTATGGCTATATAATATTCCATCATGTATATGTACCACATTTTTTTATCCAGTCCTCTTTTGATGGTCCACATGGTTTTGTTGTCTCTCTTTTTTTTTTTAATTTTTAAAGATGTGGGGTACATTTCAGGGTTAGGTATACAAATGTTCATTATGCAGGTGCCTTATTTTGCCTAGTAATGTTACTATGCTAGCCATTTTCGTTATTGTTTGTGTATTGTGTCTTTAATTATACTTTCACTTTCCACTTTTCTGTGCCCCATATTTAAAGCATTCATATAAGCAGCTTGTATTGTGGTTTTATTTTCTCATTCAGTCTGAAAGTATTATATTAATGAATGTTTTAATTGCTTATATTTAATTTTTTTTTGTAGACAATCCTATTTTCTTTCAGCACTGTAAAAGATGTTTTTTATTGTCACCTGACTTCCATAATTTCTTTGATAGGTCATCTGTCAGTTGTAAAATTTAATTCTGCCTACTCCCAACAGGCTGCTTTTCAAATCTTTTTCTCTCTGTCACTTTTAACAAAATCATTTATTGAGCAAGCTCTGATACCTGTAATCCCAGCTCCTCAGGGAGCTGAGGGGGGAGGATTGCTTGAGTCCAGAAGTTTGAGGCTGCATGAGCTGATTATACTACTGCACTTCAGCCTTGGCACAGAACAAAACCCTGACTTGAAGAAAATACGTTTCAGGATGATATATCCAGGCATGTTTCCCTTTGGTTTTGTTTGTTTATTTTTGTTTCTCACCCTGAAACAAACATCCTATAGACAGCATAATGGTTTTCTTTGTTTTCATTCTCCTTTTGACTAACACAGTTTCTTATATCAGTGAATTTGAAGTTTTTCATTAGTTTTGGAAATGCTCACTAATTATCCCTCCAAATCTTGATTTGCTCCTTTTCCATTTTATCTCCTTATGGAAATTCAACATGTGAGTGAGAACATTGAACTGTGCACCATTGGTATTCTCTTTTCCTCTCCATTCTTTCTTTTCCTGTGCTTCACTTTTGACATTTTCCTGTGATCTTTAAAAAGTTTCTGCTAAACATATGAATTAAAATTTTAATATGAAATAAGTTTATAATTTATTGGTTTTTCTTATAGATTATAACTGATTATACTCTCATACTTTCCCATCATTTTCTCCACGTTCTTCTGTTTTTCCTGACTGTATTATCAGCTTGTTTCAAATTCTATAATTTACTATCTAGGTCACTTGCTTCTACTGTCTTTTTTCCCTTGGCTTTTTTTCATATTGCTTTGACTCATGGTATACCAAGTAATTTTTATTGAATGCCAGACATTGTGTATTAAAAGAATAAATGTCCCAGATGAAGTTATTTTCTTGTAGGCAAAGTTTAAATTTTTTTTTTTTGAAAGAAAGGTATAGTTGAGTGTTGATGATCTTAAACCAATAGAGGAAGAACAGAGTCTTTTCAGCAAAGAAAAATGAAAATTCAATTTTGGTAATACTCTTTCTACCTCTGCTTTCTGATTAGCTTTACTCTTTTCCTGGAAAGAAATTTTATTTAAGTCGAGACAGGATTTAATAGTCATTGTCACTCACACTGGAGTGCATAGCTTGCTCCAGCCTTGAACTCTTGAGCCAAATGATCCTCACATGATTATGCCTGGCTAATTTTTATTTTTATATTTTAGATAAAGATCTTGCTATTTTGCTCAGGCTGGTTTTGAACTTCTGGCCTCAAACAATCCAGCTGCTTTGGTCTTCCAAGTAGATGGGATTATAGGCATAAGCCACCACACAGGGCTATATTGTATTCATAAATCCTGTGAGGCACATTTAAGAAAGTCAAATAGAGCTGGGCTCGGTGGCTCAGCCTGTAATCTTGCATCTTGGGAGGCTGAGGTGAGTGGATTGCCTGAGCCCGCGGGTTCGAGACCCACCTGGGAAACTTGGCGAGACCTCATCTCTACAATAAATCAAAAATTAGCTGGGCATGGTAGCACGCACCTGTAATTCCAGCTACTTGGAAGGCTGAGGTGGAAGGATCGCCGGAGCCCAAAGGTCGAGGCTACAGTTGCTGTGAGTGGCCACAGCACTCCAGTCTGGGTGACACAGTGACTCCAACTCAAAAAAAAAAAAGAAAGTCAGATAGGTTATGCTGTTTGCATTGGAAGTGTATTTCCCAAATCAAAATAATTACATAAATTTGCCAACCCAAGAAGAAAACACTCCCGACACCAAGATCATCCTTTGCAAATTACAATAAATGTTGGACTTCAGCCTCTGTAATATAATTCCTATAGCTCTTTGCCTCCAGCTGCTATTTCCCCTTGGATGATTGTTCTTTCTCTGCATCCTTGGGATGTATGTGCTCTTTTAGCCTTGGAGTAGTAGCCTCCACGAAAGAAGTCCACAGAGGAAGACATCCCTGGTCTCATTTCAGGGGATACTGGAGGCCTGAGCTTTGGGACTCTAATTGCCAGTCTTTGTGCCTGATGTGAGCTTTTCCAGTTATGCTGAGCTGATGGTTTGGGACAAGAATGGAGTTGTGACTTTCTGGTAAGGCATCTCCTTTTGAAAACCAAGGACTAGTAAATGATAAGAGGGAATCAGAGCAGAGTCTAAAAAGAATGCAGGAGAAAGTCCAAAGTACATCACTGTGCAGAGAGTGAGAATGGGGTAGAGAAAGAGCATAAGGAGTGACTTAGAGAAGGCAAAATTTAAGTAGGAAAAACAGCGGGAGGGAACAGTAGCTCTAAACAACTTCTAATTGTTGCCCCACAGAAGTAGTGATTTCTAGAAGCCCTGTGATAGGTCTGTGGGGGAAGGACAGGATGAGTTCAAAGCAAATAGAGGTCTGTGTGAATGAGGTCAGTCTGTTCCCATAGCTCACTAGAAATGATGAGAAACTACAATCCAACTTAGATCCTTGTGCATGGTACGCAGGTGAAATGGTGTTAATTAGGAAAGTCTAGAGCGATAAGAGGGCATGGTTCAGGGGCAGATCATTTGGCTGCATGTCAAGAGGTCTCGGGTTCCAGACGATGGGTCCTTGCTGGCCCTTCCTTTTATACTGCCCACGTGTTTGCAATCACTCCACCCTGTGTCATGCTCCCTTGGCCATGGATCTATCTGATTCCCACTTTACCACTTTTCCATGGCTTGAATCCCTTCTTCAGGTTACTGCTTCCATCTGACACATTAAGGGACCCAGCAAACGGAGGATTAGAGGGAAAGAAGAGAAGTGGTAAAGGCGGTTCATTTCCTGCCTGAGTGTTCAGTGCAGAAATCACAAATGTGGATTCCAGTTGTGACTCGGTCACAAATGAGGTGTGTTTTGTTTAGGCATGGTTTTATTACCCTCATTATTTTTCAGGTCTATTCCCTGGAAGGGCACAGATTAAACCAGTAGCTCCAAACCATGACTCAGACGGCACGGGGAGTGTGTTAGAAGCACATGTCGTCCCTATGTCCATTTCCCAGAGAGTCTGGCTGAGGAGTTCTCAAGAGGGTTCTAGAACTTGTGCTGTTATTCAACCCTGCCCTTCCCACCCTAACCTCCAAAGCATCTGTGGAGCAGCCAATTCTTTGAGTCCTGCTCTTCTAGTTGAGTCTGAAGGACGTTCTAGCTTCAAATCTCAATGATTTTTAATGCCATTTCCTTCAACCAGGAACTAGAGAAGGAAGAATGTTGGTGATTAGTAGAGGAGACAGGCAGGTCTGAAGAGGCGGGCAGTGAGAGGTGGGCATAGTACGAAGGGGATTTATGTTGATGGAACAGTAGCAAGTACACATCTCAGGATGCTGACAGTTGGGTGTGGCTATTCAGGTTATAGTGCTTCTTAATGACTAATGACCATGTGGGGGTATAGCTCAGAGGTAGAGCATTTGACTGCAGATCAAGAGGTCCCTGGTTCAAGTCCAGGTGCCCCCTAGGTTTGTCTTTTTCACCCACTCCAAAATTCGACCTCCAGCCTTTCTCCACCACATTGTTTCATTCTGCAAGGAAAGCTAGACAGAAGGCAAGTTAGGTCCTCACTTGAAAGCTGCCCTGACAACTGCAGCTTCCGAAGACCCAATTTCTTCAAGGATGAGTAAATGTTCATACGTTCTGGAGTTAACATATTTTTTCTATGCTCAGTATCCTAACCCTCTTAATTTTATTTTGGGAATTCACAATCGTCTAAGTCTTGTTGGAAGACATGGTCTTGTCTGACCAGATATGTCCTCCCCCAAATATTGGTATGTTAGTTAGGATTGTCCAGAGAAAATAAACCAGTAGTGTGTGTGTGTGTGTGTGTGTGTGTGTGTGTGTCAGAGAGAGAGAGAGAGAGAGAGAGAGAGAGAGAGAGAGAGAGAGAACAAGCGAGTAGGATTTTAAGGAATTGACTCACACAGTTGAGAGGGCTGGCAAGTCTGATTTCTACAGGACTGACCAGCACCCTGACATAGAAAATAACTGATGTTGCTGCTCAAGTCTGAAGTCCATCAGGAGGCAGAAATACTTCCTCAGAGGACATTAATCTTTCCTTGTAAGGCTTTCAACTGATTAGATGGGGCCCACCCACATATTGGTAACAGGTGAAAGATCACAGGGAAATGAAAGACAGCAGGTGAAAGATTCATTCTGAGCAAGTGTAGTTATGGGTCATGGCATTTCGTAGGACTTATGTACAGAAAAGGGTGACATTAGCATGATCTCAGGATGGAGTTTTTAGCCCTCTGACTCAAAAGGTCACCTCTGCAGCACTAGAACAGGCCTAGTTGAAGGGTCGCGGGTCTCAACCGGTTGGAACTCAACAGGAGTTGGACTAAATTCCTGAAAAACACCTGAAGTACCATTACCATGCCAATCTATGAATATATCTGTAACGTAGCCAGTGAAGGTTAAGTTTCAGCACTTGGTGTTGAGGCCTTAAGCTTCACGGAAAAAACAAAAATAATAATAAAAAGTGAGCGGCCAAAAGCAGGGCAGGCCAACCTGGGCAAATTAACCCCTTGGTTTCATGGCAAGTGGGAAGCAACTAGGGCACTGGAAAGCCACTTGCAAGTGTGAGGCTTAGGCCTTTGGTGTTTATACTAGAGGAGGACCAACCTGCGCCAAAGGACTTCACTCCATGGGTGTGTGCCTAGGGCAGAGGACCACCACTTGTGGGCACCACTGACCAACCAAGCAGCAGGAGCCAGAGCCAGTGGAAGCTAGGAAGAGATGTCCCCTATCTTCCGCAATATCCCTTCAGTGCCTTCTACTGACAGCTGTTAATATTGTGTTCCCTCAAAAAATTAGAACTTGAACAATCCAGTCCTATACCGCACACAGAGCAGGTATGGAAGGGTCAATTTAGAGCTGAGCGTCAATAATATGCACATCGTGCGACACGATTTGGCCGACTAGATGTTACCAGATGTGATGCTAGCAGGAACTCGAGAACTGCTTGTGTGGTCCGGCTTGTTCCTTGGCACTTCCACTATTACCTGGAGCTGGGAATATCCAGTGAGTGCCCTTCTGATCTATGCCCAAGAGCGAAGACACATGGCCCAACCCTTAGCCCAAATTGCTAGAGAAAGCAAGACTGCAACTTGAAGTCAACCTACCCAAGCCCAGCCTAGATCAGCTGATTCACATTGAACTGACCCACCCACGGAGATGAGAAGAAATGCTTATTATTTTGTGTCACCGATTTAAGAGGTGACTTGCTATGCAACATTATTATGAATCATCCTGACAAATGCTGAAATCAATATATTGACAGGGACTTCTGCTGTAACAAATGGCTCCTGCTGTAAGATATGGTTTCTTGAAGAAGCAGTGGATGGCAAGAAAGTTGTCAGTCAGCTGGGAAAATGGCAAGGAAAGTATTATTGAGGACAGGAAAAACTAACTCGTGGCAGGAAATAGATGTGAATTTATAGAGTTGGGGGAGAATATTTCATGGCAAAATGCTGAATTCCTGAGCTATTTGTTACAGTTGCTTTTGAAAAGGTAGTACAGGAAAGGGCTGGGCTCACACCCATAATCCCAGCACTCTGTGAGGTCCAGCTTGGAGGATTGCTTCAGCCTGGTTGTTCAAGACCAGTCCGGGCAGCATAGTGAGACCTTGTCTCTACAAAAAGTAAAAAATTACCCGGGTATGGTGGTGTGCACCTGCAGTTTCTGGTACTCCAGAGGGTGAGTTGGAAGGATAGCCTAAATCTAGACAGTTGTGGCTTCAGTGAGCTGTGATCATGCCACTGCACTGCAGCCTGAATGACAGAGTAAGACCTTGACTCAAAAAAAAGAAGAAGAAGAAGAAAAGAAGTAGAGAGAGAAAGAAAGATACTACAAGAAAAGGAGGATTTGAGTTCAAGAGGTGAACTGATAGGTTAGTCTAGAAATTGCGTATTTGAAAACAGGAAACTGATCTTTCCAAAATAAAAACAAGGCCATTACTACATCACTTTAGAAAAAATAGAAAATCCAGAACCTTCCAGTAAGACATGGCCTCAGGGAACTGATCAAAAAACTGCTTTAATATCCTTTATTAAAACATTAATGCCCCGTATTAAGACACTGAAATAGATTGGTGCCAACAGCTCTCTCAGTTGGACAAAATGTTCCTAGAAAGATTAAGGATGTGGTCCC
>JAPVLO010003777.1:0-20140 GCA_027257055.1 Cephalopachus bancanus
TCATGTCTAGAAATGAGCACAGGTGGGTTTTCTCGAGTGCTGTAACTTTTCTATTTTTTCATCTGTGTGTTGGATATGTTGACATTCGCAATGTGATAACTCAGTGAGTTGTACATTTAGGTTTGGTCTTTTTTCTGTATTTTACTTTGTTTCAGAATGAAATGCTCTTTAATTTCAAACTACCTTTTTACACATTTTTCAGTAAAGCAAAAGCATTTTACAGCAAAATATTGCTATAATAGAGAATACATAAGTACAGTTTTCCTATGTAGAGTTACTCTCTACATTTTAATTACAATGCCCATCAGTATTTAAAATTCATTTTTATATTTTAGCTATTTTATGAAATGTCTAAAATTAGAGGCTAAAAGTGGGAGACAAATTCTGAGTAAATTCAAACCTTAATTTAATTCTTTTCAGAAGCAAAACTAGGAAAGAAAGTCTCCATATTTCCTTATATTTTTCAACTTATAAAAATTCTAATATGGTGATGATCTGTAATGTTGAACATAAACATTCTGAATAAATAGGTAAATGTAATCATGAATGAACTTCAAAATTCAAGGAAAAACCACAGGAAAAGCTTTAGTATTCATTGCTGATGCTTCCAGTTGCAAACCAGAAAGACATAGCATGTACCCTTTTAAGAAACAATTACCATAATACTATAAGTACAGGCTTGGCAGTAGTGGGATACTGCCAGGCACAACATCAATAAGGGTACCTGGTCTCAAATCAGGCAAAGAGGAGACCGAAGGGAGACCCAAACTTTATCTGTACAATGTTTACTTGTATACCTAATCCTGAATTGTACACCACATCTTTAAAATAAAATAAGATAAAATAATCAAAATAATAATAATTTTTTTCTTCACTTTATTCTTTATAATTCCAATGCTAGGATGGTGCTTTTCTGTGGAGCTCCACTGGCACTTGGGAGAGAACAAGTCTTCACTGAGAAGGATGATTCCCTGGATTTCAGACCCATATCACTCCTGGACCCTGGCTACCAAATGCCAATGGTGTAGTAGGCTTTCTCACAATCAAAATACCCTGCTCACTTCCAAATACTCCCCAAGAAGGCTAGAGGGCTGCCCCTTTGGCTGAGACCATTTAATTGGATGTTTTTGCTAACCTAATTTCTAGGATTATTTCATTGTAATGGACAATTGTGGGTAAGATTATTATCATAATCTCATAGTTTGTGGAAACTCCACTTTGGGTAAATTATTCAGTTTCACCTTATGGCTCAGTACATAACAACCTTTTTTTTTTTTTTTTTTGAGATGGCATCTCACTCTTGTCACCCAGACTGCAGTGCAGTAGCATGCTCCCAACCATCTCAGCCTTGACCTGCTGGGCTTAGGCAATCCTTTCACCTCAGCCTTTCAAGTAGTTGGAACTACAGATTCACCACACCTGGCTTGTTTCTGTGATTTATTGTAGAGACAAGTTCTCATCAATTTGCCCAGGCTGGTCTTGAACACCCTGGGCTCAGGCAATCCTCTCGCCTTGGCCTCCCAAAATGCTGAGATTAGAGGCTGAGCCTTCACACCTGGCCCATAGCAAACATTTTTTTAAAACGCTCCACGGTCATTCAAAAGCATCCATATTTCCTAATGATGCGTCATCACCCTTGTCAGATCCACTATTCAGTTGCCATGTCACAATTCATGTCAACAAACCATATAAAGGTTAGCAGTATATTTCAATGAAACTGCAAAATCGATTGTTCTCTAAGCAATCATTTAACAGATTATCTTTCATAGGTGTGATGAGATTAGAGTAAAAAATATGTATGAAATCTTTAAAAATAAAAAATGAAAATAAAACCAAAAGTTACTATGACTAGGGAATAAATTTCAAAGACAAATGTGCAAAGTTCTATTACACAAAATACTGAATTTTTTAAAAAGGCAAAGAAAGTGACCACATAGTCACTGCATAAAAACATTGATTATTAGTGGTGGCCTATTAGAACTTAGAAATAAATTTCCATTGCATTGCTCATTAACTTTATTAATGATATCAAAGAGAAGTGATTCAAGTTGTCTTTAAAAATTGAGTATAAAGATCACCTGAAACATCTATCATATTTGATAGGTGCAGGAATAGTTTTTTAAAAAAATTTTTTTTGAGTCAGAGTGTCACTCTGTTGCCCAGGCTGGAGTGCAGTGACATGCTCACAGCCATGCAGCCTCAACCTGCCGGACTCAGGTGATCCTTCCACCTCAGTCTTCCAAGTAGCTGGAACCAGACATGTACCACAATCCCTGGCTGATTTTTTGACTTATTGTACAGAAAAGGTCTCATCATATTGCTCAGGCTGGTCTCAAACCCCTGAGTTCAGTTAATCCTCTCATCTCCACCTCCCCAAATTCTTGAATTATAAGCATGAGCCACTGCGCCTGGCTAGGAATAATATTTTAAACATCCTTCTTATTTATTGTTTAATATATTGTATTTATTACACTAGTAAAACAACACAAAAATAGTATTTAACTTGAAATATTGTTCCATTTTTGTGAATTATTAATTATGATATATTTATTAATGAATATGATATATAATTATATGATATATAATAAATCATGCAGATTCGACTCCTAAATGACCATGAATCAATAGAGAACTGTATTTCTGAGTCAGTACCATGTGACCCATATACTAGGGAGGCATGTCCCAACCAAGAAATCAGTGTCCTGGTAAAAGAAAGAATGTGTTCCTGTTAGAAACAAAAGTGTCCTGCCACATGAATTGAGTTAATTAATTGACAAAACATAAATATTTTTGTTTTGAAATTGTGTAAAACTGGCTACTGCTTCAAAACAGAAAATGAAAACAAGAAAAACGCAAGAATCCAATCTGCCTGTGTGGTAGATTGCATTGTTGCTTGGAACTATTCACTCTCCCTTAAGTTTCATTTCTAGATAGTTTAGAGGATTATTCAAGACCATCTGAAGACACGTGACTGCTGTGTCTTGAGAAGGATGATCACACATAGCCAGGCCTTGGGGATGCCAGCCTTGGGCAGGTGACTTACGTTGGCCTATGAGCAGACTTGGGTTAACATTTACCAGGTTGGAACCGAAAATTTAAAACGTGTGTTTCCACCAGTCCTCTTGATTTACTCCAAATAAAACCAAAATTTGGTATATCTCAAATAAGAGGCTGACCTTTAACCTGGGTCCCAGAATGAGAAAAGTCATAAAGCAGAACAGTAAAGGCCAGACTGCAGTGGCTGACCTATAACACAAGAGAAAATAAAAATATTGTTGAAACCACTGCTTTACAGAAAATAAGCATGCTATTAAAACTCACTACTAATATTCGCAAGTTGTGCCCTGACATCCACCAAAAACTTTTTTCAAACTCCACTTGTGACAATTATCCTAAAAGAAATGAATGCCTGTTTTTATATAACTCAAACTTCTGCTTTTGAGATGGTCAAAGATCACTGTTTAATCAGATGTGAATCATAAACACTCAGATCCCAAATTACATAGGCTCGATATAGACAGGTCTATGATTTACAAGGAGATGAATGTCTCCCCCTGCCCACACACCAAGTATCAACAGTGATCTCCTGGACAGCCATGAGGATCTCGCATGTGCTTGTGTAGCCACCTGTCAGCTGCAGTCACTGTGATGGGCCTACCTGCTCCTCCTGGCTTGTCCTTGACCTTGACAAAGGACCGACCTCTTCTTCTATCACAGTTTCTGAACTTGAAGGCTCCAGTGTAGACAGCCCCTGCAGGAAGTCACGAAGTCACAGCCCCTCTTTGAGCCTCTTAATTACCTGGGCCCAGAAGCAGCTCTCCTGAGTCTAATGACCCATAAGTCCCTGCTGAATAGTTTCATCAACTTTTGTCTTGAGAAGCTTTTCAACACTACATAATTAAATGAGGACAAGAAAATCAAGGAAGAAACATATTCACTTTTCTAATAAAGTCAAACTTATTAAGTTACAGAAATACACTCTCCTTTGAAATTATCTCATTAATATGTGTGGATGCTGTTAGGTCTCACTCCTAACAGAGCCTCCAAAATGTTAGGTCAGGTCCACTAGGGGTGTGGGGGTATGATCTGTAATCTGGTGCTGCAGAGAAAGATGCAAAGAATTGCACAGAAGTGAGATTGGAAGATATAATTGATTTTAAAAAGTAAATTAGAGAGAGAGAGAGAGAGAGAGAGAGAGAGATGGAAAGGGGCCAAAACCAGAAACATGGCAGTGACCATAGCTCAAAAAGCTCATGGCAACACCAGAGTCTAGTAAAACAATTGCAGCTGGCTGATCATGGCTGAATGCTTTTAAACATTCCCCTTGATGGGAGCAGGTCATTAAGGTGGTTGGGTGGTGGTCTGCTCCATGTCATCATGAAGGGGCAGGTAAGTGCCTGTATTGACCTCAGGTGATAGAGAGTAGGCAGATGGGTGGGCTAGTCACAAGATTGCTGCCATGGAAGGATCTGTCTGTGTCATGAAGAGCTATTAGGTCAACCTGAGTCTTATGGGTGGAGGCAAATACTTGAAATAGAAAAGCTAATTAGTACAAAACAAGTTGGGGATGGGGGTTGTGAAACACTTATCAGCAGTGACTCTGAGAAACCATTCTGTCCTTGACTGGTGATTAGAGGGATAGTTAAGTGAACTGTTAAAAAACATGAGATTTAGGCAATGTTCAAATGGCTGCTCACTGGGTATATTAAATACATGTTATGTTCTTTCAGACACTTAAGTATTCTTTTAATGAATTTTAGGAATAGTGAATAAAAGAATAGAAGTGGTCATTTTAATGGCTCCTCATAACAAAAACAAATGGTAATCCTCGATTTAGTCCTACATTATTTAATTGAAATTTCACTGTCAGAGAAATCCTAAATTTGACCCTAAACAAGGTCAAACAAGAATCCCACAGGTATATACATACATATACATGCATATATACATATGTGTACATGCATACGTATGTGTGTATAGTATATAGATATGTATGTATGATGACATAGTCATTTTTTCTAATAAGCTTGGAATATTTGCAAAAAAGTCAGCTCCTCTATCAATGATACACCACATTAGCACATTTTTTTAAGTGTGAACATGGAATTTAAATGTTGTAGCTATGGATCACCATATATAACTATTTACATACTATGTAGCAAATGTATCACCATAAAGCACTTTCCAACAAATATCCACTAGTTCAAACATTTCAAAGAATTTTCTTTGTCAACATATCTTGCTTGAATATTAACTTTCTGTTGGAGGAGTCAGTTAAAATTTTTTTCATAGTAGCAAGTGCATTAAAAAAAATGTTGGCATTACTAAAGAGAGAGAGAGTTTGCTCTCTATGTTGCATATATTAACTCATTTATTATTGGGCTTTATCAAAATTAAAAATGTTTCTGCTACAAATCATACCATCAAGAAAGTCAAAAGACAACACACAAACTAGGAAAAAAGATTTGCAGATTGTATATATGTTAAGGAGCTCACTAATAAACAAGGTAACTCATTTATTTCTTACAACATTTCTATCATTTAAACTTTACTTTTTACCCTCATCTTATGGCTAGAAAATGCAGGAATAAGATTTTACATATCTTCCTAAAAATCATAGGTAATACAATGATCCAGCAGGAAGAAATCAGAGCTCACAGTTTCTAGACCAAGAGAAATCCTTAGCCTTATGCAATGTGGCTTTTACATGTCAGAAAGTTATTAATTTTTGGAATCATTGACTTTTTAGGTGCAGTGAGACCCTATGACCTACAGTTAAGAAACACAGTCACGTTGAAACCTCCAGCCTTTCTTGTGACACACTCCTAAAAATTAAAAAAAGAACTATTAAAAATATGGAAATAAAATTCTAAAACACTAATTTTTAAAAAAGAACTGGTTTTTTTTGTTTGTTTGTTTGTTTTTGAGTTGGAGTCTCACTCTGTCACCCAGATTGGAGTGCAGTGGCCGCTCCCGGCCACCACAGCCTCAACCTGATGGACTCCAGCGATCCTTCCACCTCAGCCTTTCGAGTAGCCAGAATTACAGACATGCGCTACCATGCCTGGCTGATTTTTTGATTTATTGTAAAGATGAGGTCTCCCTGCTCAGGTGGGTCTCGAACCCGTGGGCTCAGGGAATCCACTCACCTCAGCCTCCCAAAGGCACAGGATTACAGGCTGAGCCACCGAGCCCGGCTTAAAAAATAACTGTTAAGGATTATTTTTTGTAAGCACTGATGAAAAACCTTGGGCCCACAGAGATGGCTCTCATCAGAGAAAAGATAGCTGATTCTAAGAATAGAATTTGTATTAACCAGGACCCCTAGCACAAAGTTCAATGTTCTTTCATCACAGCATGATGTCGAACTGAATTTTAAAGTAACAAATTTAAAGTGATAACTTAACACATTACCTGTGCCAATTTACATAAAATATAGCCACAGGAAGAGCCCTGGGCATACAAGTTGTCTTATAAAACATAGTGCTGAGAATAAAAAAGGAACCTTGGACATCAGCACAGAAATAAATACAACAGAAAAGGTATAGATTTTCTAGAAATGACCTGAGACCTTACTCTCATGTAGTTTTAACTCAGAAGAAAAGACACACAAGTAAAATCAGAATTGATGGTTTCCTGAACCTTTCTTTTCTGACTTCTGCACAGGATTGTGCTGGAGTCCAGCTCCAGGAGAGAGTCAGGGCTTGAGATGGGGGAATCGGGAAGCAGTGAAAAAGAAAAGATGAAAATGACAGGAATCCTCTTCCTGGGGAGAGCTCAAGACTCTGCCAATTTTTATTCAATTCTTACAAGCTTATGTAGTTTTTTTACTGACCCCCCTACCCACAAAATGTATCCCATGTTACACTTTAAATGTTTACATCATGTTTTATCTTTTGTTTATGGGGAAGTTGACCCTTACAAGTTTCATTTTGTTCCTTCCTGCTACCGGTGGTGTAACAAAATACCAGCTGCCAATTTATCTGCCACATCCTGTGACCTCTAGGCCAACTGAATCTCTTCGCTTTGCTATTCTATTTCTTTTGCTTTACTAATCTATTTTCTTAATTCTACCCTCATATATACTTTTAACAGCAATATATTGACTTGTTTTTTCTTTTATATAACCACCCTTATCTTACCCACTACGAATTCTTAATACTCTATTTTAAAAAAAATTAACTTTCTTAATTCTAATTGCCTTATCTATATTACTTGCAACTTTCTTATCACCTATTTTACATTTTATATTTCTAAACAAAACATGTCTAAATCTACACTTATATATGAAATTAATCTTACTTCTAATCCTAAATGTATTTAATTTTAAACCTACATTAAGTGTATATAATTTTAAGTTTACCTTAAAACTTAACTATTTCCTATTCCTTCTATTACTTATATTTAACTAAACATTTATCTTTTAATTATAACTGTTATTTATTTAATTCTAATCCTTACTTTAATTTTAACCCTCTTTCTAATTAAACTATAATGTTTCTTGAATCAAAAGGTATGTCTGTGACTTGTTTTTTCCCGAAAACACCTGTTTTGGAGACACTCTGTCTCAGTTTCTCACTTCCTCATCAATCACAACTGTCAATGTTGTTACTTATAAAGGGTATGAGGAACTACTTGTTTTTCCTTTTTAGCTAAAAGTTTCAAAATTTGCATTCCCTTGTCCCTTCAGGGGGAACATTTTTGCTGTGGAGCCCTTTTTACGTTTCTATACATAGGTTTACTGCTAATTCCACATCCTTGCACATTCTAGCTAATTGTTTTGTTTATCAAGGGAAGTGTTTTTCAAGCCTAAGCACGGATTCCTTTAAGACCAAAAGGAGTCCTTCAATAGGATCCATGGGGCTCTGCCTCCATCATGGCCACTTCCCACTGGGGCTCTGCTCCCAGTCAGCGTTTTTCCCATTTTCAGGTAACCTCCATTTTGCCTCTTTAGGGTTGTGGCTTCCAGCAGGATTGGAGTGTGATGAGGGGAAAAAGTGGCTATTTATATGCACTATTTTATAGCTTTACTGAGATATAATTTGCATACTATACAAATTAACACATTTATGGTGTAGAATTTAAAGGTTTTTAGTATAAGCACAGAGTTATGCAGCCATCACCACATCAACTTACAACATTTTTATTAGTCCCTAGATGCCTGTCTGCAATCCTGTCTAGTCATCACACTATGTGACATTTTGTCATTGATTCCTTTTACTTGGTATCATGTTTCCAAGGTCCATTCATATTGTATTCTCTATCATTAATTCATTCCTTTTATGGCTGAACAATATTCCATTGTCTGAATATATCAGATTATATGTATTCATTCTTCAGTTGATGTACATTTGGACTGTTTCTATTTTTTTGCTGTTATTAATACTGCTACTATGCGCATTTGTATACAAGTTTCTATATAGAATTGTTTTTGGTTCTCTTAGATAAATAGATAAATAGGAGGAAATTTGTGGGTCATCTGACAGTGCTATGTTTAATCTTTTGAAATACCATCAAATCTTTTTCCAACTTGGCTGCAGCATTTGGTATTCCCTCCAGCAATATATGAGACTTCAATTTTCTGACATCTTCCCAAGTGTATTATTATTTGTCTTTTTCATCATGGCCTTCCTAGAGGGTAGAAGTGCTATCACATTGTGGTTTTGATTTGCATTTTATAAGAAGCTAGTGCTTATGAGCATCCTTTTGTGTGTTTACTGGTCATTTGTATGTTTTCTTTTGGAAAAACATCTACTCAGATCTCTGTCCATTTTCAGTTGCCTTGTTTATTAGTGAGCTCCTTAACAGATATATAATCTGCAAATCTTTTTTCCTATTTTGTGTGTTGTCTTTTGATTTTCTTGATGGTATGATTTGTAGCAGAAACATTTTTAATTTTGGGTAAGCCCAATTTGTCTATTTTTTTCAATTGTTGCTTATAATTTTCATGTGTGTAACAAGCTTTTGCCTGACCTGAGTTCATAAAGATTTATGTTTTTCTCTGATATTCTTATAGTTTTAACTGTTATGCTCAGGTCTATAATACATTTGAGTTAACTTTCATGTTTGGTGCAAAGAAAGAGATTTTATTATTTTGTGTGTGAATATTCAATTGTTCTAGAAACATTTGTTGAAAAGACTGTTTTTCCCCCATTGAATGCTCAATTAGCAATAATGTGAGAGTTTCTAAACTGAACACTGTTCCATTAATCTATATGTCTATCCTCATGCTAGTACAACAATATGGGTTTGCAGTAAATTTTGAAATCAGAAATTGTGAGTCTTCAGCATTAATCTTTTTCAACATTTACTGTGGCAATTCTGGGATGCTTGCATTTTCATATAACTTTTTGCATTAGTCTGTCAATTTTTTTTTGCAGTTAATAAATTTTATTTTTTAACAACATACAAAAATTGTACATATTTATGCGGTGTATTTGATCTCTTCATGTTGTCCCATAGATCTCATTTGGTGTATTTTTTTTTTTTTTTTGAGTTGGAGTCTCAGTCTGTCGCCCAGACTAGAGTGCAGTGGCTGCTCTTGGCCACTACAGCCTTGACCTGCTGGCCTATGGCGATCCTTCTGCCTCAGCCTTCCAAGTAGCTGGAACTACAGGCATATGCTACCACGCCAGCTAATTTTTTATTTACTGTAGAGATGAGGTCTCGCCAAGTTGCCCAGGAAGGTCTTGAATCTGCAGGTTCAGGCAATCCACTCACCTCAGCCTCCCAAAGGTGCGGGATTACAGGCTGAGCTACCGAGCCCGGAATGGTACATTTTTAAACAGCCTTAGAGCTAATCATTCTGCTTGATCAAGTCTGATGTTCATATCCTCTATATACCTTTTATTTCATTTATTTTACTTTTCAGCTCCTTGATTTCTGAGTTTTTTTATTATTTCATCTTCTTTGTTGAAAATCTCTAATACATTCCTGAATTGTTTCTCTGTGTTTTATTGAAACTCAATATGCTTTCTTAAAGCAGCTGTTTTGAATTATTTCTGTTAGATTTTCATCTGCATGTCTTTAAAATAAGTACCTTGTTTTGTTAATTCGACAAAGCCATTTTTCATAGAATATTCTTATTCCTTGTAAATTTCATCTCTGATTACACACTAACAAAGAGATTTTCATGTCTGTCTACACATTCACAGCCTGAGGTATTTGGGACTATTCTATTTCAGTAGGTGTGTTTAGAAATTCTGAACTCATTCACTGTTGCGTTTCATTTTACCACTAGGAGGTGTCCTAAGCCTAGGTCAGATGCAAGTCTTAAGATGGTTCCACTTCTGATGTAGTTTCCTGCCTCGGTGGGTCAGTGGGAGGTTCACGGAGGGCACACGGGCAATGTGGGAGAATTGCCCAGGCTGTAGACCATGCTACCTACCTGTTGCATGGTTCTCATAAACAGCCTCTCTGGTACAGTATCTTCTCTTGGCTGGATCAAGAACTGATGTCAAGCTTGGTGTACTAGCTGACACTAGCCCCATCCACTCTCTATCTCTAGCTGGCCTTAGGTGCTTCAGGCCTGCTGATACTCATGATGCTCCCATGGGCGGATGCAGGAGCTTGTCTTTCAGGGAAGGACCCAGGGTGATGGGAAGTCAAATGTCCACCTTCAACTCACTTGCTGCAGTGTAAACACTGTGAGTCCAGAGGGACTTTCTTCATGTAGTATTGTATGTAATAGTTTGAGAGAATGGGCATCATAATCATAGAGAACTGACCCCCTTATCATCCAACCATGGTTTTAGTTATCTTTGCAGTTCAAATGTGCTTCATAGCCTCACTGGCATGTTCAGGTGTCCTTGGCTCTTGTAAAGACCATTTCATAAACGGATAGTTATTCAGATTGATATTTCTGGAGAGGGATAATGGCCAGAGAGATCCACTCCACCATCTTGCTCTGCCACCTCCTTAGCTTGTCAAATTCTGCAAAAAGAAAAAAGAAAACATAGCTAGGATTTTGATAGGGATTGAGTTAAATTATAGGTAATTTGGAGAATATTGCCATCTTAACAATATTGATTCTTCTGGCCCATGAACATCGGATGCCTTTTTATTTACTTTGATTTTTTTTTTTTTAACATTGTGTGAGTTTAGGGTATAAGTTTTATACTTAAATGTTAATTTTTTCTGGAATATTTTGTGGTATTTTAAAATAAATTATTTTCTTAATTTCCTTTTCTGATTGTTTATTGCATCTGTATTAATATACAATTGATGTTTGTATGTTGACTTTGTGTCCTGCAATGTTGATTGAACTCATATATTAGTTCTAAGAGATTTTAGTGAATTTCTTAGAAGTTTCTTTATTCAAGATGTCTCCAGCAGAGATCATTTTATTCTTATCCAGTCTGTATGTTTTTTTTTTTTCTTGCTAAATTCCAAAACTTTTCAGTCAATATGATTAGAAGTCTTAAGCATAGACATCTTTGTCTCCTTCTTCATCTTTGGGAAAAAGCAGTCTTTTACCATTAAATACGATGTTAGCTATAGGTCTTTCATAGATGCCCTTTATCAAGTTGAGGAAATTATTTTCTATTTCTAGTTTGTTGAATTTTTTTATCATAAAAGAATGTTTCATTTTGTCAAGTACTTTTTCTGTGTCTATTAAGATGATAATGTGAGCCTTTTATTCTCTTAAATGAATAATTTTAATTAGAATGAATAATTTCCAGATGTTTTGCATTTGTGGAATAAATTCCATTTGGTCACAGTGTGTAATGCTTTTTTTATGCTGCCAGATTATGTTTGTCAGTAACTTGTATTTGAAGTATTTGTAGTATTTTTATGTCTATATTTACAAGAGATATTGGTCTGTAGTTTTATTTTCTTTTGAGGAATTTGTGTGGTTTGATAATAGGATAATAGTGGCAGAATAGAGTAAATTGGTAGATATCTCCTCTTTTATCTTTTGAAAAACTTTGTTAAAACGTCAAATTGTCCAGCCTGTAAACCCAGCACTTTGGGAGGCCAAGGTGAGGGAATTGCCTGGGTCCATGGGTTTAAGAAAAGCCTGGGAAACTTGGCGAGACCTCATCTCTACAATAAATCAGAAAACTAGCCGGGCATGGTAGTGCAAGCCTGTAGCTCTGGCTCCTTAGAAGGTTGAGGTGGAAAGATTGCCTGAACCCAGCAGGTTGACGCTAGGGTGGCCATGAATGTGCCAAGGCACTCCAGTCTGGGTGAAATGGTAAAACTCCAACTCCAAAAATTTCAATAATTATATTGATTCTTCCTTAATAGTTTAATAAAATTTACCACTGGAGACATATGGGCATGAGCTCTTCTTTCTGGAGTGTTCTTCAATTAATAATTCAATCTTTTTTTCTTATATATTTATTCCAACTTCCTGTTTTTCTGCATTACTTTCAGTAGTTTATGTCTTTTATAGAGTTTATCTATTTTATTGATGTTATCATATTTTTAGGCAGATATTTGTTAATTGTATTCCCTTATAATTGTTTTGTTTTTTAAGGTTGGTAATTATTTTTTCTCTTTTATTACTGATTTTTTGTAATCGAAATGTCTTTCTCAGAGTCTCTTTCTCTCTCAACTACAAGTTTGTTAATTTGGCTTTTAAAAAAACTCTTTGGCTTTGTTAATTTTTCTATTTTCTATTTCTATATAACCCTAATAATTTCTTTTTTCCACTTGTTTTATATTCAGTGAACTTTTATTATTCAAGTTTTCTAAGGTAAGCCAGGTGAGATTTTTCTTCTTTCTAATATAGTTGTTTATAGCTGAATATTTTTCTGTAAGCACTGCTTTAGCTGCATCATAAAGTTTTGGTATATTGTTTTCATTTTCATTTATTTCACAGTACTTATCTTTTAGCCCCTTCCTTTCTGCTGCTATTATGAAATATATTATATTTCTTATATATGTATATATCATATAATATACATATTGTTTTATGCAACTGATTTGTAAATCATTTAAGAGATAAAAGGAGAAGAAATATACTATTGTGCTGTCTTTTACAATTACCTATATAATTAATGTACTGGTGCTCTTTGTGTGTATGTATGCATATGTGTTTGTGTATATTTGAATTAAAGTCTTTCTTTCAGCCTAAAAAAAAAAACCAAAACTCTTGTTAGTATTTCTTCTAAGGCAGGTTTGCCAGTTTCTTTTAATTATCTTGGAAGGTCTTCATTTTTAAAAGTTAGCATACTGAATATGATTCTTAGTAGACAGAATTTTGTCTGTTATTTTTTCTTTTAACACTTGTATTTGTCATTCCGCTGTCTTCTGGACTCCATAAACTCTGATGAGAAGTAAGATGTTAGTCTTTTTGGCATTCTTTTGTACATAAAATCTGTTTTCTCTTGCTGCTTCAGGATCAAGGTGTTTTATTTTCAACATTCTGACTATGTTGTGTCTAAGCATAGATCTCTTAATTTTTATCCTACTTTTAGTTTATCAAGCTTCTTGGATACTTAGGTCAATTTTTTCAACAAACATTTGGGAAGTGTTCAGAAATTGTTTTCTAAATACTTTTTCCTCTCTCTCTCTCTCTCTCTCTCTCTCTCTCTCTCTCTCTCTCTCTGTCTCTCTTCTCTTCTCGATACTTCTATAATGCATATTCTCATGTGCTTAATGGTGCCCCCAATTTATCTGAGGCTCTGTTCATTTTTTTCAAATAATTATTCTCTTTCTGTGATGTTGACTGCAGAAGCTCTATCAGTTTATTTTTAAATTCACTTATTCTGGTCATTGCTTTGTTAATATCTGATGTGTCCACATGGCTCTTTGAGCTATGGCCACCATATTTCCTAGCTTTGATCCCCTCCTCTAATTTGGGGAGGTGAATGGCCTCTCTCTCTCTCTCTCTCTCTCTCATTTACTTTCTAAATAAACTATGTTTTCCAATCTAAAAAAAATTCATCCATTCTTTCTTCTGTCAGTTCAAATACACTATTGCACCTCTCCAGTGAATTTCCAATTTTGGTTACTGTATCTCTCAATTTCAGATTGCCCATTTGGTTCTTCTTTATATTTTCAATCAGTTTATCTTCTCTATTTAATGCAATATTGTTATCATACCTTCCTTTAACTTTTAAGCACTTTTCAAAGCTATTTAAGCACATTTAAAATAGATGTGTTTAAGTCTATTCTGTGCCCAACATCTCAAAAGTAGTTTCTATTGCTTACTTTGCCTACTGCACATGGATTGTTTTGTGTGTATATGTGTGTTTACATGTTTTATAATTTTGGTTGGAAACTGGACATTTCACATAATATACTTAGCAACTCCAGATTTGGATCCCTTCCCCTCCACCTCCAAGGCTTGTTGTGTGTTGGCTTCCTTGTTTATTTGTTTAGTGACTTGCTTAGACTAGGTCAGAAAAGTCTGTTTTCTCCCTCTGCATGTAGCCTGTGATATGCACTCCTCACATGGTGCAATCTTGGGCATGTGTACAATCTGACTACCCTTCTCCATATGACTGTGATTTTTCCCAGCTTCTCTGGTTGTCTCTCTCTCTCTGACCCCCCTGTTAAGTATCTGGCTGGTCTGCCTCTACTAGTAATATACAAGTGCTTAGCCTTCACTGATTGCTAGCTGATTGTTTTATTGTTTTTGATGACACCTGGGACATAAACTGCTCCAGAGTTGGATGTAATTACAGTCCAATCCTTTCACATAAGTAGTCTTTCAGGTTACCTCCAACCCCAGGAGAACTCTTCCTCATGTCTTTTTTCCTGGTTTTCTTTGTCATATTTCTAGTAATTCTACCATTTAGCTTTTTGCTATCACAGAATCACCACTCTTCTCTTAATTGCTTATTACCAAGTTCTCCATTTGTTTTGATAGTGTCCTTAGGCATTAACTTCCCAACACTGTTTCAAATAAAATCAGTCTCCATAAAGTAAGCTTTGAAGATCTGTTTTTAGAGCTTGCCTTTTCTCCTGGGAAAAAACGTTGTCTCACTGCTCCAGAGCTGGGGCAGGGACAATAAATAGCCTGACTGTCAGAGTGACATCTTTGTTTTATAAGCAGGATAATAAATTTTCTCAGCTTGCTTTTTCCCAATGTGGAACTTCCATCCTGTGAGTAGACCTAACTTGGGAGTAATAGCTTCCCAGTTGTCTTGTTCTACCTTGGGTAGAACTTCCACCTTACGGTGGTGGCTGGGTAAAGAATGTGTGGGAAACACCCCAGACCTCTCAGCCGCACTCACCTAGAATAGAGCTTGTGAACACACCTTGGTGAACTAAGAGTGAGAAAGGTGGAGGTTTACCATCCCTGGAAAAAGGCAAAATCTTAGCCTGGTAACTGGGGGAAAGGATGTTGTCTTCTTGGCCACACTCACCTGGAGCAGAGCTTCTATTATACTTAGCTGATGGTAGAAGCTGAGTGGGTCATAGTTCAAATACCACAAATGCACACTATTTTACCAAGACTTAGATTTTCATGAATAAGTTTTTCTCCTTTTCCAATATGACCTTAGAATGATTCCAGTAGCTTTAATGGACTGTTTTTAAATGATTTTCACTAGGTGCAGGTGTTTCACTAGGGAGAGGACCTGCAGAGATCCTCACATATCCATTCCAATGTTTCTCCTATTTATATATACTGTTATCTTTCCTTTTAAAATGTCTATTTCTGTTTTACAATGTAGACAATAGGTTGGTATTTGCATATCATATAGTATAAATTCATAAATACCTTGAATTTACAAATAAATACACGTGTGTTGGGTTGTTCAAAATTTTTTTAAAAGGGCTACATCAAAACAGCCTGGGGACACGCTCTCTTGTTCACATAATTTCCATATCCCTTTCTGGATATATTTCGCTTTTCCGTCAGGGTAATCATACCGGGTGCTCTTGATCCCACTTCTCCCATCATCCCCAGCCCAAATAACCAATAATTTATTTTTAAGTCAACAAAAGAGTAGTTTTAGGTCTGTGATCATGTTAACTTTGGCAATTAAAACACATTATTAACTTCTAAATTTCTTGTTAGAAATATATAAGGTGCAACATTTACTATTATGGATGTTTTTAGAGCAGTAATCCACAACCTCTGTCATTATGCTGCCTGTGAAAAAAATGTTGGATATTATTAATAAATCCTTAATAATATATCTCTACATCCATCATGTTATCCTGTGAGAACAATATTTTGGAAAAATGGTCATCACTGTCATCTATAGGTAGGAAAGTAATTAATGAAATGTTGCACTGGGCTTTTCTGAAAATTTACTTTTTCCCTTTTGATTTCTCTTTCTTTCTCTCTCTCTCTCTCTCTCTCTCTCTCTCTCTCTCTCTCTCTCTCTCTCTCTCTCTTCTTTCTTTCTTATTGAGTTAGAGTCTCACTCTGTCACCCAGACTGGAGAGGCAAGAGGATTGCCAGACCCAGGCCGCTCCCGGTCACCACAGCCTCGACCTGCTGGGCTCCGGCGATCCTTCCGCCTCAGCCTTCCAAGTAGCCGGAATTACAGGCATGTGTTACCACACCCGGCTGGTTTTTTGATTTATTGTAGAGATGAGGTCTTGCTGCCCAGGTGGGTATCGAACTCGCGGGCTTAGGCAATCGACTCACCTCAGCCTCCCAAAGGCGCGGGATTACAGACTGAGCCACCGAGCCCAGCTTCCCTTTTGATTTCTACCTTTGAAAACGTTTGCTTTAAAAAAAGTGGAATCTAAAAGTTGAAAACATGTCTGCCTTGCATCTATCCATTTTGTTACATGTAAAAACATTTTTAAATCCTCCAACATCGTCATGTCATCCCACTTGGTCCCAGATGTGGCCCCATCACTTCATGATGAAAATCATGAAACACCCAGGGTGATGTTCTCGGGAATGTGTTTGATCATTTGCGTCCTCAGCGCATTCACCAAATATCCTATGCTCCTAGGGCTGTGCTCACCAGCTGCAGACTCTGGGTTCTCCCTTGCAATGCGTGAGGATGTCCACCCATAGGTCCATGACTGAAATGCACAAGCCCGGCCCAGTGGCTCACTCCTGTCATCCCAACACTTTAGGAGGCAGAGGCAAGAGGATTGCCTGAGCCCATGGGTTCGAGACCAGCCTAGGCAACTTGGAAGACCTTGTCTCCACAATAAATACATTTAAAAAAAATTAGTCACTGCACTCCAGCCTGGGTGACAGAATGAGACTTGAAAGAAAGAAAGGAAGGAAGGAGGAAGGAAGGAAGGAAGGAAGGAAGGAAGGAAGGAAGAGGAAGGAAGGAAGAAGAAGGGAAGGAAGAAGAAAGAAAGAAAGAAAGAAAGAAAGAAAGAAAGAAAGAAAGAAAGAAAGAAAGAAAGAAAGAAAGAAAGAAAGAAAGAAAGAAAGAAAGACAAAGCACTGATTAGAAAATGGCAGGTCCCCTAATCACAAGTGAGGGAACACCTTTAGGCCTTAGGAAAAAAATAACCCAGAGCAAAGCAGCCTCCCTTAAGCAGTGGAGTAAGCGCTCATTGCTTCCAAGTCATCTACACGGGATGTGTAACGGGCACCTTTCTTATTGTCTCTGCCAAGCCCGAGCGCCCCTCCTAGCGGCGCGACAAGCACCTTGCTTTCCAGGAGCATCCAAGCGCAGGACCTGGGAGGACCAGGAGAGGGACCGAGAGGCCCGTGGCCGTGTGCGGGTGACCTGCGTCTTCACCTAGAACACCCGAAGCCGGCCGGGGGAGTGGAGGGTGCCAGAAGCCGTGCCTCACACCCGCGGGGGACGTGTGGAACGGGGAGAGGCTGCGATGGGGCTTTGGGAGTGGTATGTGGAGGGACAGGGGTGAGTGGAAGTGGGGGGCAGAACGGGGGAGGAGGGAACCCTGGGCGGTGCTCGTAGGGGCTGGGGGAGGGATTGGCGGGACCCGCGTACGGGACGCGGAGGGACAAGAAAAGGCGCGGGGTGGCGGGCGGGCCGTCGCGGGAGGAGTGTCTTGTAGCCTGGATGCAGGGACCTCGGAAGGAGAGGGCAAGGCTGGAACTCGGCGGAGTGCGCGGGACGGAGTGGGGCGCGGTGATGAAGCGGTATGCGGGTACGGAGGGGCGCGCGACGAGGGAGGGGCACACGCGGTGATGGGGAGGCGGAGTGGCCGGCAGTCGCTGGAGGGACAGGGAAGCGCGCGGGCTGCCGCGCAGGGGCACTTTGGAGCCCACGGAGTGGGTGCGACGCTGGGACTGGAAGGGGCGCGCGGCGGGTGTCCTAGTAGCGGTCCCCTAGACCGGATGCGTCCCTGCAGGGGTCCCTGCCTCCAGTCTCCCCAGGCGCCCTGGCCAGACGCTCCGGGCACCCGGATGGGGATGTGGGCGCCTGCGGCTGAGGTAGCTACACACCTGCCCAGGATCAGAGTTCTCGCTGCGGAGGCGGAGGAGGGAGAACGGAGCCGAGGCGTGCCATCCCGGGTGCAGACTGTGCTGTCACCCCGTCTGGCGTGAAGGGAAACACAGCAGCCATGTGCGCCCCGGGACTCCAAGAAGTACAGCAGGTGATGAGAGTGGTCACGCCAGTACTTGGCCTTCAGGTCCTCAGACTCTCGGGTCTTTCCTCCTCTTCCAGCCTTCTCAAAGAACGTCCCTGTTCTTGGTCTCCCCTGTTCCGGTTCCAGCGTTCTCCCCAAGACCCCAGCACCGCCACCGCCACCCTCCACAGGAGGGTTCCCAGCCCAGTCTCCTCTTCCTCCTCATCTCCTGCCCCAGACAGCGGTTTCCTCCCTCCGCCCAGTCATGGGGTCTCTGGGACAATCGTGAAATGTGATGTGAACAGTTGGCCTCGCCTTGCTCACTGACCTGCGCTGTGCCCTAAGACTTCAGTACCTTCGTGAGTGCTTGTGTGAGGGACATTCACTGTCTGTCATTTGACGTTGCCAAAAGCATTGCCCTCAGTTGCTGGGGGTTGGGGGCAGGGGGATGGGAGGAGGGATCTGTCCACTGCACTGAGTCAGCGGAGTGTCTGCACCAAGTAATTGCAAGGTTGCACAGCGTTTGTTTGGGGCAGAAAGGAATCAAAGATTCCTAAAAGTACAGGGAGCGCCTGCCATCTTCGGTAGGTTTATAACTTGATCTTCATCCTGTTATACTCATTACCTCCATGAACTACCACTAGTTGGTATTTATTTATGTGACAGGGGTCTCTTAGTTATGTCAGAGTTAGAAGTCACCAATTTTTCATTTCTGAGTATTCTGATGTTTCTAAATATTAATACAGTGGGAGAATTTATCTGAGAAACACACTCATCAAGTGAAATTGTTTACAGTAGACTGTATAGGGATGGCACTATATTATAGATACTCAGTATGTATACACTCAGTATTATTGTATGCATGTTCCTGGGTGACTTTAAAACAGGTAAATGTGTGTTTGCGAAGCAATGGAATTGAGTTTTGGTTTGTTTTTTTTTTTTAAGCTAAGCTTTTGAGTATGGATCTGTCTGTATTTTCTCTCCTTTAACATGAGCAGGTTATAAATAAACTGTGAAGAATAGATTGCATCGTATTATTTAAAAATATACACAAGTTGAAATCTTGGTTTTGGGTGATGGAATATTTTACTAACAGGTTCGGTGGTGCTAAAACTTCCTTTCATGACTGTGCTTCCAAAGTGACTAGCAAAGAGGCATCCACGCCATGTGTTAAAGAGTCTCTCAGAGTCATATTTTAAAATATTTTACTTACATCTTGTGTTCTTTTCACCCTTAGTGTTTTTTGGTTTTGTTTTTTGCTGAATCAAACATTAGGCACAGTACTCAGTGGATACTACACACAGGTCATTGATGACACCATGCATATCCTGTGTAACTACTGTAACTTATGAGATCATCCTTCCTGGAGCTTAGAAAAAAATGGTAGTGATGAGTAATTCATTTAGTAAATTTAAATTATCAGAGCCAAGAAGCAGACTATGAAAGAAATAAGCAAATGTTCACATTTAACCAATAATTTGTTTGCATCTTTAAACTGTTAAAACACTTCTCAGAGATAATGAGGATAATAATATTCATTCCATCATTAGAGAAGCATTTTATTAATTATGGCTAGAGATAATCTTAAATCACTTATTTAAATATGTATATACACATATATATGCATACTATTACATTTTAATTGTCATCATTTTGCTATCTTGGGAATGATTTTTTTAAAGTTTATCAGATCTTTATTTGGTGTTTACTAATTAAG
>JAPVLO010003778.1:0-31986 GCA_027257055.1 Cephalopachus bancanus
AAAGGAACATAAGGGTTCCTTCTTAAAGGAAGGAGCAGGGTTTTAGGAAACAACAATTTGCATATCTGGAGAATGAGGGCCCGAGGTAGAGGGAAAGATGAGAAGTCCATGAGGTAAGAACATTTGCAGTGTGTTATGGGAACAAAAAGACATTGGTGAGTGGAGGACAGGAGGGCTTAGTGTAAAAAGTAGAAGACAATGAAATCAGAAAGGAAATGGAGAGCTTATTCCTAGGACTTTGGAGGCATTTTGAAGGCTTTGGCTTGAATAAACCATTGAACAAGTTTGAATGATATAATCTGATCTATGTTTTACAGAAAATCTCTGGATGTCATGTGATTATAGTAAAGGAGAGTAAAAACAAGAATGGGGAGACTAATAATTGACTCAAATAAGTGATTTACTCAAAGTTGTGACTTCTACTCAGTAAAAATATGAATCAGGGATTGGCAAAAAATGGCCTACAGATCAGTTTGTATAATCATTTTCTCTGACATACTATAAAAGAAATATTATGAGCAGAAGGCTAAAAATAATTGTATAGTATGCTAATTATATCCAATGTTATTATAAATATATTTTTAAAATAAAAAATATTTTTAGTGACTCTGGGTTCTGAAACATTGCATGCCATTTTTCTGGTATGCACATTAGCCCAAAAGAGAAAAGAGGTCAATGAAATAAGTCAAAGAAACAAGATTTAAACAAGACTCTTACACTTTGAAAGTGTCTTGAAAAAGAAAAAAAGGGAAGAGAAAAAGGAGGAGGAGAAGGAGAAGGGGCTACAGAAACTGTATATAACCACAAAGTCAAAAATCTTTAAAATCTTTAAAATTTTTCCAAAACCTCAAGTAAAGCATCTGGGTGGAAGTTGGTTCTCAACAAAATGTAAAGGAGAGATATGTGAGTAAATTAGTTGTTGAAAGAATTGTAAATGATGGATGTCAAGAAATATCTATGGTTTAATTCTCAAGCTTTACAAACAATGCCATTCATTTTCATTGAGCTATTGAAAGATAGTCTCACTTCCAAAACAGTAAACAAAAAACACTATCTCAAAAAAAGTATTATTTAAAAATTTGTATAGCAACAAAGAAAATAACACAAAGTAGCAAAAAAACATTTTTATAAAACAAATTATTACAAAACATTTTCATGCAAGTTACTTAATTTAATTATCAAGTCAACTACAAAAAGATAGGTATAATCTTCCCATTAGAAATTAGCATACCCAAAATTCTTAGTGATTGCTCCCAAAATAACATGACTATAATGTAGCATTTTCAATAAGTCTGATATGTGATCATCTATTTTCAGAGTTCTTATGGAAACCTTTGTCCAATATTTGTACCAGCTTGTTATTTGTTTAAACAAACACAATCAAGAGATTATTCTTCACTGAACTCTCTTCAAATGATATCAAGGAACTATAGTTAAATGCCATGACTTCAAGTCATTTCTGCTCCTGGAGAGATTAGAAAGGGCTTATAATATCTGTCCTCATTTCAAACAAAATTTGGGTCTGAGTAAAAATTTTTGCGTCTCACCAACCTCAACTTCTGTCTTACCAATCTCAGCCTTGATGGGGATGGAAGTACAAATTTTCTCTGACATTCCTTATAAATGAAATATGAGTAGAAGCCTAAAAATAATTGTGTAGGATGTTAATTATGTCCGATGTTATTTTAAATATATTTTTTAATGAAAAAATAAACAAAAAACATTTTTACTGGCTCTTGGTTCTGAAACTTTGCATGCCATTTGTCTGGTATACACATTAGTCCAAAAGAGAAAAGAAGCCAATGAAATAAGCCAAAGAAACAAGATTTAAACTAGATAAAGTCATGTATAGGAATTTCCAAATCTTGTCCTGTCATGCTGAAGATTCCATTTCCTAGGACAATAATACATGGTTCCATTGTCCTGACACCCAAGAGTATGTCTCCTTTCTTGTGAATATCTAGAGTTTTATTTTTGGACCTAGCTGGCATGCTTACAATGACCAAATTATGTTGATCATATTTTAATCTAATACACTACTCCACTATTAACTTGAAAATAAATGATGTATTTGTTTTCTAGACACATTCCAAAAAAGACAAAGAAATTGACTTCTTATCCATACAGAATAATCCACTGGTGAATTTCTTTCAGGATACACCAAAATTGATCAAGAATTTGATCTTACATATCTGGATCCTGCAAATCAGACCAAATGGAAAACCTGGGCTGCAAGGTTTAATGAGAAGAAGAATGTGGGATGATTCTACACTGACAATTGCTGGTCCCTGCCCTATTCATCTGAGTAGATTGGAGCCCAGTGGCTATGAAAAACAGAGATTTTGAAGTAAAGACCTCCTCCTAAGCATTCATGAGCTCATTACAGAAATGAACAGTGCTAACTATGCTGAAGACAACAGAAAAAAAAAATGATAGATTAGATAGATATAGATGATAGATAAAATAACATGTGTACATAATACAAAGGCACATAGGCCAGAGCATTGTTCTGGACTCACACAACCTGGGTTCAAAGGCCGACTGGCTCACTACTACATGGATCACCCAAGGAACATCTAAAGCTTAAATAATGTTAACCAATTTGTGAAAAGAAATGAAGAGATCCTGCCTACTGGGAAGGGATGTCATAGGATACAGCCTCAGGTCAGGTCTCACAACCATGTCACCTCCTTGGAAACCTTAGCAGCTGGGCTCGTGACCCTCCACCAGGGCGGCCATGGGGATGGGAGAGGGCCTGGAAAAGTCTGGCAGAACCTGGCTTGCTCCTGGACTGAGCTTGAGCAAGCTTTGCCCCTGTGACCCAGAAGACAGGTCCACCAACACTCAGCCACTGAGTGCCCAAGGCGAGCAGTCCCCACCCATCCCCACAGAGTAGCTCATCTGGAACCAAACACCTGCAAGCAGCAGCAGGAAGCACCTCAGCACTAGAACGTCCACCTACACCGGCGGTTGGTGGGGCCGCGCGGGTTGCCCGTTGTGGCATCTTCTTGGTGCTGGGCTGAGCCCACGTGCCCTCCCTGACGCTCGCGTCTCTGTCACGAGCACCATTGAGACGTCACAGGCGCGTGGCTGCCCAGTGTGTGTTTGGCTGAGAGAGGAGTTGGTCGCTAGGGGACTCATCTTCGCGGCTGATTCTTTTCTGGCGATCCAGGCCACACAACCCGCTTGCCATGGGAAATTTACTCACTTACTGGCTAAATTGGTTTTCTGGCCCTGCCGGCGACGCCGGCGGCGCCGGATACCAGCCATCCCCGCCTTCTGCCAGGCTCCCATACCTGGCCAGGGCCACCCCGCGTCTCCTGAGCCTGCCCCTTGCCTTGTTCCTGCCCGAAGCCTGCTGAGCCTTCATCTGGGTCGTATGACTCCACCCCCTAGACTCTACATCGCCCGAAAAGAGCAGTGGCCTCTTCTGAAGGCCATGGGCTCCTCTCTGGGGTCCCCACCGCCTGAATCCTGGGGTCACGCCCGGGAGAAGAAACCCACGCTGTCTGCGGGGAAGTCGCTGAAGTATGGACACTTGACCTCCGCAAAGATCGCTCCTCTCAGCTGCATGTATACCCTACTGCCTTCCCCACCTGAGCAGGTGGTCAGTCCTACAGAACTGATACCATCCAGGCCTCTGAAGGAGGTCAAGGGGAGGGCCCAAGGAGACCCGAAAAGGTGTTGAAAGAGGAGAATCAGGTTGAGACCAAAGAGCAGGAGGTCAAGAAAAGGCCCGCCCTAACAAAGAGGAAATGTCTTTGATATGTAGGTCCCTAGAGACCAGGGGAGACCTCACTTTCGGTAGGGGGAGGTGTTGTTCTGGGTTTCTGGAGGTATACCTCCCATGCTCAAATTCAAAACATGTGAGTGAGAAGACCCAGAAGTTTCAATGAGCTCCTTCTGCTAAGAACATACCAATCCCAGCATGCTGGAGGTGTCCTGCCTCTAGAGACAGATTCAACCATGCTCCCAGCCCCAGCCCCAAGCTTCTCTTTGTTGCTAGACAAGTCCACCAAGGAAATATTGGAGTGTCCAGCATTCCAGGCTGACTGATGGTGCTGATGAGGCATAAAGGAGATGCAGGGCAAGGAGCCACCCCATATTTCACCAAGTAGCTCTTCAGCGAGAGCTGCCAGTCCTAGGCCTTGCCAAAGGACATTATCTATTCCACTGACACTGCTGTCACTGTGTCCACTACAACTGATGTGTAATATAAGTGAGCTGCCCCCACATACCGAATGTCCCAACGTGGCTATTTAGGATGATTTGGGTTCTTTGTTGCAAGGCTGGCCTCCATGAAGGCCTGAAGCATGGCAGTCAGTGTGCTTTTGTTCATCACCATACCAGTTGTGTCAGACGCTCTTCAAATGACAATTTTTTTCTGTCAGAATACAAAGGTAAATATTACCTGTATGTGCCAAACTATGCATATCTCATTTAACCTGAAACTCACAGCATGCCTTCAATGTCAAAACTCCATATTGTCAAGGAGGAGAGAGGCTAAGGAAGAGAGGCTAAGGAAGTTTCTTTTACCTCACTCACATAGAGAGTAGTAGAATCAGGATAGGAAACCAGTTCTGACTGCTATAAAACTTCTCTCTTTGCACTTGATGTGAAGAGTGGTGCATGCATAAAAGAGAATCACAGAAGTGTAGGACATTTGCCACTTATAAGCATGTTATTTGGTTGGAGGTACTTTTAACATGTAATCAACATATCAGTACTTTTAACAGTTAATCTGCATATTCAATACACTATACCAATCCTTCTCCAATTAGAGCAGTCAATATTAGGGATTAATAAAATAGTTTAGGGAAATATTTTAATGAACACAACTGACAATTTTGGAAAGTATTATTAACCTTTTATTTTATTTATTTTTTGGATTTTATTTTTTTATTTTTTATCAATATTTTTTATTTTGATGTTGTGGAGTACAGTTAAGGATTAGGTATACAAATATGCTTCATTCAGGTCCCCTTGTTGATAACAGGTGTCTCCCCGTCCCCAGACAGATGTTTACTACGATTAGTCCCATATCCCCCCCCATTGTTTCCCACCACTGTCAATCATTTTCTTACGTAGTGCATTGGATGATCAAGGTCCACTATATGAGTAAGACTATGTGATACTCAGATCTTTGTTTCTGTGAGAGATCACTCAGTATTATAGACTCTAGCTCCATCCAGGATGCTGCGAAATTCATGATTTTGTTCTTTTTAATGGCTGCATAGTATTCCATCGTGTATATGTACCACATTTTTTAAATTCAGTCCTCTTTTGATGGACAGTGTGGTTGGTTCCAGGTTCTTGCTATTGTGAACAATGTTGCGATAAACATTCGTGTGCAGGTATCTCTTTTATAGAGTGATTTGAGTTCTTCAGGGTATATTCCCAGTAGGAGGATTGCAGGGTCATATGGGAGGTTGATGTTTAGAGCTTTTAGAAATCGCCACACCGCTTTCCACAGAGGTTGCACTAGTTTACACTCCCATCAACAGTGTAGAAGTGTTCTCTTTTCGCCACATCATCTCCAACAACTATTATTATCTGAGTTATTGATAATTATCATTCTGTCTGGAGTTAGGTGGTATCTCAGTGTGGTTTTGATTTGCATCTCCCTGATGATTAGTGAGATTGAGCATTTCTTCATGTGTCTGTTGGCTGCTCGGATGTCTTCATTTGTGAAGTATCTGTTCATATCTTTTGCCCACTTTATAATGGGGTTGCTTGTTTTTTTCTTTTCAGCACGTTTGAGTTCCTTGTAGATCCAAGATGTTAAGCTTTTGTCAGACCTGGAATTGGCAAATACTTTTTCCCAATCTGTAGGCTGTCTCCCTGCTCTCTTGATGGTTTCTTTGACTTTGCAGAAGCTTGTCAGTTTAATGAGATGCCACTTGTCTATCGTATCCCTTATGGCCTGTGGGTTTTGGGTTTTGTTCAGGAATTGGATGCCAGTTCCAATTTCCATGAGGGTATGTCCTTCATTTTCTAAGGTTCTTATACTTTGAGGTTTTATATTTAGGTTTCTGATTCATTTGGAGTTAATTTTTGTGTATGGGGATAGATAGGGATCCTGTTTCAATCTTCTGCATGTGGTCAGCCAGTTTTCCCAGCACCATTTACTGAATAAGTTCTCCACTCCCCAGTGATAGGTGGTGGAGGATTTGTCAAAGATGCGTTGGCTGAGAAATTAAGGTTTTGCTTCAGGGATATCAATTCAATTCCATTGATCTGTATGCCTGTTCCTATACTAATACCAAGCTTTTTTGATGATTGTAGCTTTATAGTAAAGTTTGAAGTCTGGTAATGTGATACCACCTGTTTGTTTTTATGGTTGAGGATTGTTCTGGCTATTCTTGGTTGTTTGTGTTTCCATATGAATTCCTGCGTTGTTTTTTCTAGGTCTGAGAAGAATGTTACTGGTAATTTGATAAGTATTGCATTGAATCTGTAGATTGCCATAGGTAAGATGGACATCTTCACAATGTTGATTCTTCCAATCCATGAGCATGGGATATTTTTCCACTTGTTTGTGTCATCTTTGATTTCTTTGAGCAGAGTTTTGTAGTTTTCATTGGAAAGGTCTTTCACGTCTCTGGTTAGGAAGATGCCAAGGTATTTCAATTTTTTGTGGCTATTTTGAATGGAATTGTGCTTCTTATTTGGGTTTCTGTTTGTTTATTATGGGTGTAAAGAAATGCGATTGTCTTTGCACATTTATTTTATATCCTGAGACTTTGCCGAAGGCCTTTATCAGTGTAAGGAGGTTTTTGACAGATTCTCTTGGGTTTTCAAGGTACACGATCATGTCATCTGCAAAGAGAGATAATTTGACTTCCTCTTTTTCTATTTGGATACCCCTGAGTGCCTTCTCTTCTCTGATTGCTCTAGCCAAGACTTCCAATACTATATTGAACAGGAGAGGTGAGAGTGGGCATCCTTGTCTTGTTCCAGTTTTCAGGGAAAATGGTTCCAATTTTTGTTTGTTTAGGAGAATGCTGGCTGTGGGTTTCTCGTAGATGACTTTTACTACTTTGAGGTATGTTCCCTGTATGCCTAGATGTTCAAGGGTTTTTATCAAGAAGGGGTGCTGGATTTTATCAAAAGCTTTTTCTGCATCTAAGGATATGATCATGTGGTTTTTGTTTTGACATCTGTTGATGTATTTAATTACATTTATTGTTTTACGAATGTTGAACCAGCTTTGCATCCCAGGGATGAAGCCTACTTGTTCATAATGGATGATTTTTGAGATGTGTTGTTGAATCCAGTTTGCTAGGATCTTGTTGAGAATTTTAGCGTCTATGTTCATCAAAGATATTGGCCTACAGTTCTCTTTTTTTGTTGGATCGTGACCTGGCTTGGATATCAATGTGATGTTAGCTTCGTAAAATGATTTGGGGAGGGTTCCATCTTTCTCAATCACCTGAAATAGTTTCAGTTGGATTGGAATCAATTCCTCCTTAAATGTCTTGTAGAATTCTGCTGGAAAGCCATCTGGTCCGGGGCTTTTATATTTGTGGGTAGTTTTCTTATTACATAGTCAATTTCCTTGATTGTTATTGGTCTATTTAGGGTCTCAATTTCTTCTTGTTTCAACCTAGGTAAGTTGTGTGATGACAGAAAGTTCTTCATTTCCTTGAGGTTTTCAAGTTTGTTTCCATACAAGTGTACATAGTAGTCTCTGATGGTCTTTGTATTTCTTCAGGGTCAGATGTGACTACATCTTTTGTGTTTCTGATTGTGCTTATTTGGGTTTTTTCTTCCTTTTCTTGGTCAGTCTAGCTAGGGGACCTTTGATCTTGTTTATCCTTTTGAAAGACCAGCTTTGTGTTTCATTGATTTTTTGTATTGTCTTTTTGTCTTCTATGTACTGGATTTGGGCTTTTATTTTGGTGATCTGGATTTTTCTGTTGAAATTAGGGTTTTTGTGGTCTTGCTTTTCCATCTTCCTTAGGAGGCTTGTTAGGCTGTTAATTTGTGCTCCTTCCATTTTCTTCATGTGTGTTTGTAGGGATATAAATTCCCCTCTTACTACAGCTTTTAAGGCGTCCCAGAGATTATCGTAAGAAGTTTCTTGATTTTCCTTTGTTTCCAGGTGTCTTTTGATCTCTGTTTTGATTTCATCATTGACCCAGGAGTTATTTAGCATCATGCTGTTTAGTGACCATGTCTTTGTGGGTTTTGGGGGACCTTGTTGGTTTTAATGTTTATTTTTATTCCACTGTGGTCCAAGAAGGTGCATGGTGGAATTTCGGTCCTTTTAAATTTGCTTATGCTTGATTTATGGCCAATTATGTGGTCTATCTTGGAATACGTTCCATGCAGCGATGAGTAGAATGTGTATTCTCTGGTCTTTGGATAGAGTGTTCTGTAGGTATCAATTAAATCCATTTTGTCCAGGGTCACATTGAGGTTCCAGATCTCCTTGCTGATTTTTTGTCCCGATGATGTGTTTAGGGTTGTAAGTGGGGTATTAAAGTCCCCAGTTATCACGGTGTTAGAATCAATATCCTTCTTTAGTTTCCTAGGAGTTGCTTTATAAAAGTTGGTGCACCTATTTTAGGTGCATATATGTTTAGGATAGATATTTCTTGTTGATGGAGTGAACCTTTTATCATTATGTAGTGGTCTTCTGTATCTTTTTAAATTTTTGATAGCTTAAATGGTATTTAGTCTGAAATTAGGATCGTGACTCCACCTTTCTTCTGTGTTCCATTCACCTGAAAATTTGTTTCCCAACCTCTTACTTTGAGTCTGTGCATGTCCTTTCTACTGAGATGGGTCTCTTGAAGGCAGTATATTGTTGCCTGGTGATATTTTATCCATTTTGCCATTCTATGTCTTTTTAGTGGTGCAATTAGTCCATTCACGTTCAAGCTAATTATTGAAATGTGGGAGTTCGTCCCTATCATAGAGTTCTTATAGAGTTGTTCTTCCACTTGGTTTACTGTCTTTCTTTTGTTTTGGGAGTTGGTTCGTGTGTTTTTTATTCTTTTTCCTGTACTCTTGTGAAGAATGTTGTTCTTTTTTTCCCCTTTTCTTCTCTGTTTAGTACATTCTTGAGTGTTTCATGTAGAGGTGGTTTGGTGGCAGCATAAGTTCTTAGGGATTGGATATCTGGGAAAGATTTTAATTCTCCCTCATGGGTAGGTTATTCTTGGCTGAAATTGTTTATCTTTTAGGACTTTGAAGATGGGGCTCCAAGTTCTCCTAGCCTGCAGGGTTTCTGTAGATAAATCTGCTGCTATTCTAATTGGTTTTCCATGGTAGGTGATCTGGCCTTTTTCTCTTGCTGCCTTTAGGATTTTTTCTTTTATTCCTACTTTGTTTCGGCGAATTATTATGTGTCTAGGAGTTGGTTTTCTCATTTGTTGTCTTGCAGGGGTTCTCTGAATCTCTTGTGTTTGAGTTTTTGCATCAGTGATTAGATAAGGGAAGTTTTCTTGAATGATCTCATTGAAGGTTTGTTCCAGTGTGGGCTCTCTCCTTCTGCCTCAGGAAGACCAATTACTCTTAGGTTCTGTCTCTTGAAGTAATCACTCATCTCTTGAAGGTTTTTTTCTGTCTTTTTGAGCTTGTTTTCTGTGTTTTTTGAGAGTTTGGATTATTTCTTTATTTTGGTCCTCAAGCTCTGATATTCTTTCTTTTACTTGAGTAATTCTGCTTTCCATGCTTATCAGTTTGTTATTTATTTCATTCACAGTATTCTTTATTACTGTTATCTCAGATATCATCTCCTTTCTAGTTTCTTCTTGAGTCTCCTCAATTCTTTTTAATCCTCCATTAATGTCTTGATATCTAGGCTTGTAGTTTGAGACCAGTCATTCTGGGGGCTCTTCATTGTTTGCATTCCAAAATCAGTTTTCTCAGTGTCTGCCCTCCCAGGAATCTGGGAGAGACCCATATTCTTCTTTTGGTTTTTCTTCATTTGTTTAGATTTTTCTCTTGTTTCTTAGTGGCTAAAGTCCCTTGAGCTCTAATCTCCAGCCTCTCCCCTCTGTTTTTGTTGCAGACAGCCAGCCTGCTGCCTGGGAGATCTGTGACTTGTCTCTGTCCAGCACAGGGGAGGGGCTTTCCCTCCTATTTAACAACATCACTGTGGGAACCAAGGTGGAGGCTCTGATAGGTGGGCGGGGCGATGCAAATCTACCTTGAAAATAGTGGAGGTGGTAGTTTTACTTTCAGTTTTAGGGATGCTCCTGTGGGTCTCTAGGTGGGACCAGCTGCACAGCTGGGTGCTGGATCCGTTGTGCCACCAGCAGGCTGGGGTGGAGGGAGAGGGTCAGGGGTTCCCTCCTCTGGTGCTGGAAGCCTTCAATCAGCACCTTACACAAGCTCCCTTACACAAGCTTGCGGTCACACACTGAGTGCCTCAGCCAGGGTGGGCCCAGGGCTCCAGATCTCCAAAGCTCCTGAGGACAGGTGGTGACTCTGGGTCCCTCACAGGGCACTTCAGCCAGAAATGGGAATGGTATCTCTGATGGGCAGGCACCCAGAGCCTCTCTGGGTGATTGACAGCTTGGTGCTGGGTGCTGGTCATGACGATGTAACCAGGGAGGGAGCTGGGATCGGGGATTCGGGATTCCCCAGGCAGCTGGAGTTACATTATAGTGGAGCAGCTGCTGCTGCAATATCTGGCCCTGTGTGGGACCAAAGGTCCCCAGGCCTCGTACCAGTGCAGCTAGTGGTGGGCAGGGGGTTGCAGGAAGAAAAGTAAGAGTCTTTTTGGGAACTTACGTTCGGAGAGTTCTCATGGATCCACCTATGCCATCACCATCTTCAGGAGTCCTATTAACCTTTTATTAAAGGTACAGTAGAGATCTCTTATATCCCTTGAAATCCTGGTTTCACTCTACTCAGTGTGCTAATCTAAGTATCAGTTTCTACTAAAATGATAAACATATATAAAATTTTCACATTATACTGTTAAAATTTATGATTATTATAGAATAAGTGTTAATAACAGCTCCTCAATTACAGTGCTCAATTTACACAGGGTGTCAAAATAATATATATCTATATATGTATACATATATTCAATTATATATGTGTGTGTGTGTATTATATATGTATATATATGTGTGTGTATATATATATATATATATATACACACATATATATTATACATATAATCACATTAGCCTTAAAATATACTTCATCTATTTGCATGGGCCAATTGAGTATGAAGCAACAGGTTTTCTTGAAAGAGTCATAATAAGACAAGTAGCTTGTACTTTAGTTTTTGTTTTGTTTCTGACAAACCAATGCTGTTAATTTTGTTTACATAATTGTGCCAGTTTCATTAACTTAGTATCATAAAGAGCATGGAAGGAGACAGATGAGACTAACAGGGGAAAAGTTTCTCCCCATTAAGATTAATGAGAACTTTGTGAGGTTTTTTAAAGCACCTTTGTGAAATGAATTTTGATATTCCTGAATACTTGTTACTATTAATTGAGAGTATTTAGAAATAGACATGGAAATTTGTGAGTTAATAAAATATAACATTTGAGATTCTTTACCTATTATACTATACTTGCTAATTAAAATTAAATTATTTAGAAATAGACTTTTTTATATAAAGATAGAGTAACAGGATTTATACTTACCTTCTACCAAGATTTACCAGACTGTCTGAAACAACAATGACAACAGCAAAATAGATAAAGTATATGAATAATTAGTTTTCAAGGTATTTTAAATCAGGAAAAGATAGATTGTGATTTCTGGGACTAGTAAAAAAAATGAGATTAATTATATGACTGTTTTAGCCTACCTTTTTGAGAGAATTTCTCGACCATGACTCAGCAAAGAGAAATGAAAATATATCCTGCTTTATTCCCTGAGATGAGGTCATATAGCTGAGAATACAAACAGAATATGTGGAATCATTAAAATAACTCAAATTATCCTAAAAATATTGTCATAAAAAGAAAAATAATGTGAACAAGAACACACAGAACAATATGGCATGTATAACAATTGCTAGAATAAAACCCACAATATCCATGATAAAATTAAATATACCTGAAACAGCTCCCCAATTAAAAGGCAGAAAAAATATTTGATAAAAATGTAAAACTCAATGTTATCAGTCTACTGGCATTTACTGACAAATCTATTGAAATAGAAAAACTATGAAAATGTAGGAATTGGAAGCGGCAAGATGGCAATGGAGCAAAGCGGTCTGTGAAGCCTTCGGCAAAGGAGATCTGCAGTGGGTCTCTGACTCTCACCCCCGGGGGGCTACGGACCCCAGCAGCACAACCTGCTCTTCATACAGAGCTCGGCCGTTGCCACCGCTGCGGCATCGTGACGGACCGGACAGTCACTGCAGCACAAATGGTGCCACCGTCACCACCGCCGCTGTAGCCATCGCCGCCATGGCTGCCATGGCCAGCATGATGGCAGTAGCATATCGTATCACCCGGGCCGGAGGCGACCCACTTCAAGCTACTTCAGGGAAGATCTGCTGGGATCACTGCCACCTCTCCTGCAACCGAGATGCTCTGCCAGCCCGCAGCCATAAGTCTCCTGTTGTCTGCCCTGAGGCAGGCAGCCATGTTGTTCCTGTCTGGCCCCACCACCTCTGGGGAGAGCAGCTGAGATAGCACCACCTGCTGGCAATTCAAGGTAACAACACCGAGACGAGCGAAACAAGCTTGATAAAGACATAGACCAGAGTGCTGAACGGAGGGTAATCTGAACTGTCCTTCACAGCAGACCAAGGGAAGCTGACCATAACTGCAAACTAATTTACCTGCTTGAAAAGAAAACTAGAAATCAGACCTGAAAGGACATTGTACTTAAACGAAATGTCTCAGAGTGTGCTTCATTGATTCTATTAGTTTAATGACTTAATTCTATTCCTACTGTATTGTTCCCTTTTTTCTTTTTTCCTTTTCCTTTTCTTCTCTTTTCTTCTCTCTGTAAACCATATCTTTGTATATAGGAACAGCACACTAATAAGGTGGTTGGTTAGCTTGTATGTTAACATCACTATATGTTTTATTTTTTATTTTTTGTATGAGAGTCGGTTCATTTGTAGCTGTGGTCTATTGATTTTATCTGTTTCGGTATAGGCCTCTCTCTCTACCTGTTGGCACACTCGTTTGTTCCCCCCCTTGCTCCACTATCTCTCCACTCCCCTCTTCAACCCACTGTCTGCTCCATTTTCTCCCTTCTGCTAACCACATTTTATTTCAGGGAGTATACTTACAGCCCCACTGCATGGACAGATTCCAGGGCAGTGGGAAGTGGGCTCCACATTATCCACACACCGGTCAGCGAAAACCAGGACCTGCAGATAGACTTTGAATCACAGCTCCCCACTTAAGTAAATCTCAAAACTGCACAAAGGATCACCTCCAACCTTCAGTGCAACACCAGAATTGAACAAAGTAAGAGGATATACATAAAGAATAGGAGATTGAGCAAACAGAAGTAAAACCAAACGTTTTACCCCTGAATAACAGAATTAAAGAAGACAGTGATGTGGAGGAAAAGAAAAAGTAGGGAGGGGGGAAAGCCGAACAAATGAAGAAAAACCAAAAGAAGAATATAGGTCTCACACAGACCCCTGGGAAATCAGATACTGAGAAAACAGATTCTGGAACACACACAATGAAGAGCCCCCAGAATGACTAGTTTCATGCAACAAACCCAGAAATCAAGACATTAATGGAGAGAATTTAAAAAATTGAGGAGAGACAAGAGGAAAATAGGAAGGAGCTGATGTCAGAAATGACAGCAGTAAAGAATACTGTGATGGAAATGAATAACAGACTAATAAGCATGGAAAGCAGAATCAGCCAAGCAGAAGAAAGAATATCAGAGCTCGAAGATTAAAACACAGAACTAACCCAAACTGTCAAAAGCATAGAAAAGAAGCTCAAAAAGACAGAGAAAAACCTGCAAAAGATGAATGATCACTTCAAGAGACCAAACCTAAGAGTAATTGGGCTTCCTGAGGCAGAGAGAGAAACAGAAGCCACACTGGAACAAACATTTCATGAAATCATTCAAGAAAACTTCCCTCATCTCATTAAGGATGAAAAAATTCAAACACAAGAGATTCAGAGAACCCCTGCAAGACAACAAATGAGAAGACCAACTCCCAGACACATAATAATTTGCCTAAACAAAGTAGCTATAAAAGGAAAAATCCTAAAGGCAGCAAGAGGAAAAGGCCAGACTACCTACCAGGAAAAACCAATTAAAATAGCAGCAGATTTATCCACAGAAACCCTTCAGGCCAGGAGAGCCTGGAGCCCTATCTTCAAAGTGCTAAAAGAGAAACAATTTCAACCAAGAATAACCTACCCAGCCAAACTAAGATTCATTAGTGAGGGAGAATTGAAATCTTTTCCAGATATCCAATCCCTAAGAACCTACACTGCCACCAGACCACCTCTACAAGAAACACTTAAGAAAGTACTGAACACAGAAGAAAAAGAAAAAAGAACAACAGAAATCTTCACAAGAGTACAGGCAAAAGATTAAAAACACACATGAACCAACTCCAAAACACAAAGAAAGACAACAAACAAACAGGAACAACTCTGTAAGAACCTTATGACAGGGACCAACTCTTGCATTTCAATTATTAGCCTAAATGTGAATGGAAGAAATGCATCACTGAAAAGACATAGAATGGAAAAATGGATAAAATATCATCAGGCAACAATCTATTGCCTTCAAGAGACTCACCTCACTAGAAAGGACACCCACAGACTCAAGGTAAGAGGATGGGAAACAAACTTTCAGGTGAACAGAATACAAAAGAAAGGAGTAGCAATCTTAATTTAAGACAAAATACCCTTCAAGCTATTAAAAATCAAACAAGATACAGAAGACCACTACATAATGATAAAAGGCTCAATCCATCAACAAGAAATATCCATCCTAAACATATATGCACCCAACATAGGTGCGCCAACTTTCATAAAGCAACATCTTGGAAAACTAAAGAAAGATATTGACTCTAACACTATCATAACTGGGGACGTTAATACCCCACTCACAACCCTAGACAGATCATCAGGACAAAAACTCAGCAAGGAGATCTGGAACCTCAATGTGACTTTGGACCAAATGAAATTAATTGATACCTACAGAACACTCCATCCAAAGACCACAGAATACACATTCTACTCATCACCACATGAAACATATTCTAAGATCGACCACATACTCGGCCATAAATCAAGCATAAACAAATTTAAAAGGACCGAAATTCTACCAAGCACCTTCTCGGACCACAGTGGAATAAAAATAAACATTGACACCAACAAAGTACCCCCAAACCCCACAAACACATGGACACTAAACAGCATGATGCTAAACAACTCCTGGGTCAACGACAAAATCAAAACAGGTAACAAAAGATACCTGGAAACAAATGAAAATGAAGAAACATCTTACCAAAATCTCTGGGATGCCCTGAAAGCTGTAGTAAGAGGGGAATTTATATCCCTACAAACACACATGAAGAAAATGGAAGGAACAGAAATTCACAACCTAAAAAGCCACCTAAATAAGCTGGAAAAGCAAGACCACAAAAACCCTAATTTCAGCAAAAGAATCCAGATCACCAAAATAAAAGCCCAAATCCAGGACATAGAAGACAAAACAATAATAAAAAAAATCAATGAAACAAAAAGCTGGTTCTTCGAAAGGATAAACAAGATCCATGGTCCCCTAGCTAGACTGACCAAGAAAAAACGAGAAAAAAACCAAAGAAGCACAATCAGAAACACAAAAGATGAAGTCACATCTGACCCTGAAGAAATACAAAAGATCATTAGAGACTACTACGTACACTTGTATGGAAACAAACTTGAAAACCTTAAGGAAATGGAGGACTTTATGACATCACACAACCTACCTAGGTTGGAACAAGAAGAAATTGAGACCCTAAATAGACCAATAACAATCAAGGAAATAGACTATGTAATAAGAAAACTTCCTACAAAAAAAAGTCCTGGTCCAGATGGCTTTCCAGCAGAATTCTACAAGACATTTAAGGGGGAGCTGATACCAATCCTACTGAAGGTATTCCAGGCAATAGAAAAAGATGGAACTCTTCCCAAATCATTTTACGAAGCCAACATCACATTGATACCCAAGCCAGGTAACGATCCAACAAAGAAAGAGAACTACAGGCCAATATCTTTGATGAACATAGATGCTAAAATTCTCAACAAGATCCTAGCAAACCGGATTCAGCAATACATCTCAAAAATCATCCACCATGACCAAGTAGGCTTCATTCCTGGGATGCAAGGCTGGTTCAACATTCGTAAAACAATAAATGTAATTAAATACATCAATAGATGTCAAAACGAAAACCACATGATCATATCATTAGATGCAGAAAAAGCTTTTGATAAAATCCAGCACCGCTTCTTGATAAAAACCCTTGAACATCTAGGCATACAGGGAACATACCTCAAAATAGTAAAAGCCATCTATGAGAAACCCACAGCCAGCATACTCCTAAATGGACAAAAATTGGAACCATTTCCCCTGAAAACTGGAACTAGACAAGGATGCCCACTCTCACCCCTCCTGTTCAACATAGTATTGAAAGTCCTGGCTAGAGCAATCAGAGAAGAGGAGGCAATCATAGGTATTCAAATAGGAAAAGAGGCAGTCAAGTTATCTCTCTTTGCAGATGATATGATTGTGTTCCTTGAAAACCCAAGAGAATCTGTCAAAAACCTCCTTACACTGATAATTGCCGTTGGCAAAATCTCAGGATACAAAATAAATGTATAAAAGACAGTCGCATTTCTCTACACCAAAAATAAACAAACAGAAACCCAAATAAAAAACACAATTCCATTCACAACAGCCACAAAAAAAAATGAGATACCTTGGCATCTTCCTAACCAGAGATGTGAAAGACCTTTACAATGAAAATTACAAAACACTGCTCAAAGAAATCAAAGCTGACATGAACAAGTGGAAAAATATCCCATGCTCATGGACTGGAAGAATCAACATTGTGAAGATGTCCATCTTACCTAAGGCAATCTACAAATTCAATGCAATACCCATTAAATTACCAACAACATTCTTCTCAGACCTAGAAAAAACAACACAGGAATTCATATGGAAACACAAACGTCCAAGAATAGCCAGAACAATCCTCAGCAAAAAAAAACAATGCAGGTGGTATCACAATACCAAACTTTAAACTTTACTCTAAAGCTACAATCATCAAAACAGCTTGGTATTGGTACAGGAACAGGCGTATAGATCAATGGAATAGAATTGACATTCCAGAAGCAAAACCTCAATTTCTCAATCACCTCATCTTCGACAAAGCCCTCACCATCTACCACTGGGGAGAGAAGAACCTATTCAGTAAATGGTGCTGGGAAAACTGACTGACCACATGCAGAAGATTGAAACAGGACCCCTATCTATACCCATGCACAAAGGTTAACTCCAAATGGATCAGAGACCTAAATGTAAAACCTCAAACCATAAGAACCTTAGAAAAGGAAGGAAATACTCTCATGGAAATCGGAACTGGCATCCAATTCCTGAACAAAACCCGAAACCCACAGGTCATAAGAGAGAAGATAGACAAGTGGGACCTCATTAAACTGACAAGCTTCTACAAAGCCAAAGAAACCATCAAGAGAGCAGGGAGACAGCCTACAGACTGGGAAAAAGTATTTGCCAACTCCAGGTCTGACAAAGGCTTAACATCTTGGATCTACAAGGAACTCAAATGTGCTGAAAAGAAAAAAACAAACAACCCCATTATAAAATGGGCAAAAGATATGAACAGACACTTCAGAAAGGAAGACATCCAAGCAGCCAACAGACACATGAAGAAATGTTCAACCTCACTAATCATCAGGGAGATGCAAATCTAAACCACACTGAGATACCACCTATCTCCAGTCAGAATGGCAATTATCAACAACTCAAAAAATAACAGCTGCTGGAGAGGGTGTGGTGAAAAGGGAACACTTCTACACTGTTGGTGGGAGTGTAAATTAGTGCAACCTCTGTGGAAAGCAGTGTGACGATTCCTAAAAGCTCTAAAAATTGACCTTCCATATGACCCTGCAATCCCCCTACTGGGAATATACCCTGAAGAACTCAAATCACTCTATAAAAAAGACCCCTGCACATGTATGTTTATCACAGTGTTGTTCACAATAACAAAAACCTGGAAACAACCATACTGCCCATCAAAATAGGACTGGATTAAAAAAATGTGGTACATATACACGATGGAATACTATGCAGCCATAAAAAAGAACAAAATGATGAATTTCGCAGCAACCTGAATGGAACTAGGATCTATAATACTGAGTGATCTCTCACAGAATCAAAGATCCGAGTATCACATGTTCTCACTCATATAATGGACCTTGAACATCCAATGTAATACTATAAGAAAATGACTGATGGTACTGGGAAACTATGGGGGGGAAGGGATTAACAGTAGCAAATATCTGCCTGGGGATGGGAAAACACCTCTTATCAACAGGGTGCCTGAATGAAACGTAACTGTACACCTAACCCTTAACTGTACCCCACAAAACCATAATAAAAAATATTGATTAAAAAAAAGAAAATGTAGGAATTGTAGATAACCTCATTATTTTGATAGAAATTAAGGGTATTAATATTTTTAAAACCTTCACATAAACAAAATTTCAGGCCGGGCTCGGTGGCTCAGCCTGTAATCCCGCGCCTTTGGGAGGCTGAGGTGAGCGGATTGCCTGAGCCCGCGGGTTCGAGACCTGCCTGGGCAGCGAGACCTCATCTCTACAATAAATCAAAAAAACCAGCCGGGCATGGTAGCGCATGTCTGTAATTCCGGCTACTCGGAAGGCTGAGGCGGAAGGATCGCTGGAGACCAGCAGGTCGAGGCTGCGGTGGCCGGAAGCGGCCACTGCACTCCAGTCTGGGGGACAGAGTGAGACTCCAACTCAAAAAAAAAAAAAAAAAAAAAAAATTTCAACTATGTAGAAATTCACTGGAAAATATTACTAAACATTTAAGAATAAATACCATAAATCTATATAAAATGTCAAAACTGAAAAGAGGGACTACATTTTAACTAGTAGTATCGAATCAATATTAATCTGATCTCAAACCGGAACAAGATATCTTTTAAAAAAACCTACATAATTCAATCCTTCTTGAACATGGATGCCAAAATTTATAAATTGCTAGAAAATAAAATCTTACACTGTATAAAAACAAATAACAAACTCTAACCAAGTAAGAGTTATCTCAATAATGCAAGGTTTTGTAATATTCAGTATTAAGTTGATTGAAAGTCAAGTCAGCAGCATGCAGAGTAAGAGACCTGGACCTTGATTCCTTTCACAGGCACATTTGCTTGGCACAAATTCATAAACAAATTCACTTTGAAAAAAAATTTTTGCAAAGATTGGAGCAAAAATAGACTAAAGAATAGAGGAATGTAAAAATCAACAAAAATAAAGATTTGGTTTATTGAACAGATGATCACAAAAAACAAATCCTCAGAAAAGCAAAAAAAATTGACACACAAAAAATAAAAAATTAGAGAAGACATAACCATAAATACTATAGAAATTTTTTTACATTGCTAGAAAATAATATAAATAGTTATGTCAAATTGCCAACCTGGACAACCTAGGAGAAATGTTTAAAATCTAAGAAACATACAACCTAAAAAGACTAAATCATGAAAAAAAAGTCTTAACAGACCTACACTAGTAGGAAGATGGAATCAGTAGTCAAAAACTTTTCAGCAAAAAAAAAAAAAGCTAATTAATTTCTCAAAAAACAAAAGCAAAGGACCAATTGGCTTCACTAGTGAATTTCACCAAACAAATTTATTAAAGAATAAATGCTAATGTTTTAAAACTTTCAACAGATTGAATAAATAAGAATATATCCCAATGCATTTTATGGGGCTACCATTACCCAAATTCCAAGCCCAGATAGAGATAACAACAAAATTACAGACAAATATGCAAAACTCCTCAACACAATGCCTGCAAACGAAATCCAGTAGCACATTAAAAGCATCATACACCATGATCAATTGGGATTTATATCTTGTATACTAGAATGTTTCACCTATGGAAATGATATGTATGATTGACTACATTAATAGAATAAAAGATGCAAATGACATAACAATCTCAATAAATGCAGAAGGAACATTTGACACAATTCACACAAATTTATGAAAAACAATTAACAAACTTTGATGATAAAAATTTCCTACCAAAAAATATCAGTATGAAAAGCTAACATCTAGGTTCTACAAGGAACTCAAATGTACTGGAAAAAAAAAACTATATTACAAAGTGGGCAAAACATATGAATAGACACTTGTCAAAAGAAGACATACAAGAAGCCAATAGATACATGGAAAAAATCTCACCCTCACTAGTCATCAAAGAAATGCAAATTTGAATCACACTGAGATATCACCTAACTCTGGTCAGGATGGCCATCACCAGTAACTCAAAAACCAATAGATGCTGGAGAGGATGAGGGGAAAAGGGAACACTCCTACACTGTTGATGGGAGTGTAAATTTGTATGGCCTCTGTGGAAAACAGTGAGGAGATTCCTAAAAGATCTAAAAACTTACTTTCCATATAACCCCACATTCCCTCTACTGGGAATATACCCAGAGGAGCTCAAAACACTCTATGAAAAAGATACCTGCATATGCATGTTTATTACAGTATTCTTCACAATAACAAAACATGAAACCAACCACGCTGCCCATTGAAAGATGATTGGATTGGAAGATGTGGTTTATAAGCATGATGGAACATAATGCAACCATAAAAAGGACAAAATTATGAACTTTGCAACATCTTGGATGGACTTAGAGTCTATAATACTGAGTGATCTATCACAGAAACAAAGAACTGAGTATCACATATTCTCATGCATAAGTGGACCTTGAACAATTATCGTAATACTATAAGAAGGGGATTGACAGTAGTGGGGAACTGTCTGGGGGGAGGGGCAGGTTTGGCAGAAATGGGAAACTGCCAGGGAAAAGGGGGCACACCTAATCCACAGGGTACTTGCATAATGAACTTTTGTATGCCTAACCCTGAGTTGTTCAACACATCTTTTAAAAAATTTCTTTTAAAATTAAGATCTAGATAATCATACCCTCCCTCCAATTTATATTTATCAGAGTGCTGGAAGTCCTACCCAGATCAATTAGAGAAGAAAAAATACAAAATAGATGCATGTGAGAAAAAAAGGAGTATTTCTGTTTGGTAATGGCATGAGAAGTTTATATATATATATAACATATATACACATATATATGTATACACACACACACATATATGTCTTGACAAATAAGTTTGCAAACTCATCTTAGAAAAAAGTGCTACATACCTACAGCCAGTTTCAAAGTTATCCCCTTGGGCAGCTATGCACCGATGCCAGTGCCTGGTCCACTTTTCAAAGCAATTTTTGAACTGTTTTTAGGAATGGCTATCGGAGCTGTTGTCATATTACTCTCGATATCCTGAATTTCTTTAAATGTCTTCCTTCAATATTTTCTTTATTGTTGAGTGAGAAAAAAAGTAATTGGAGTCCAGATCATCAGGGTAGGAAGAGTGTTGCAATACAGTCATTTGTAAGTGCTGCCAATGTAAATGCACAGTGGAAAGCTTGCAAACTTAATTGTCAGATTTCAACAAATAATGAGGTCAGCTCTGATCACCATTTGAGAAAAAGACTTCCAAAATTGTTTTGATGGGTGGAATAGACACTGGCTCCAGTGCATAGCTTCACAAGGGGAGTACATTGAAGAAGAGTGCACTGAAGGTGGCAGTATATATATAACAGACCGACACGATTTGTTATATAGCAAATATATATATGCTAAGAAACTACACTTCAACATTGTTAGAATTAAAAAATGAATTCAAGAAAGTTACAAGATACTTAAAAAACATACAAAAATCAGATGTGGTTTTTATACACAATGAACAATATGAAAATGAAATTAGCAATCTTATTAGTAGTAGCACTAAAAAAGTGTAAAATACTTAGAAGTAATCTTAATTAAACTTATACAATAATAACTATGAAATATGGAATAAAATGAGAAAGACACAAACAGAAACACATCTTATTCATGGATTGGAAGACTTAATATTATTAAAATGTCCATAATAGCCAAAGTAATCTTCATATTTAGTGTAATAGCTAGCAAAAGTCAGAAGACATTTTTTATAGAAATAAATGCAATAATTCTACATAGAGAATAAATGAACATGAATGTCAAAACAATCTTGAAAAAATAAAAACAAAGGTAGAGATATCACACATCCTGATTTAAACATATATTACAATTCTAGAGTAAACAAAACAGTATGACATGGACATACAGACATTCATATAGACAAACGGGACAAAAATTAATCCATGCATATATGGTCAAATGATCATCAGTAAGGATGTTAAGAATACGCAGTGAGGAAAAGACAGTCTTTTTTAACCAATCATGTCAGAAAAGTGTTTTTCTACATGCATAAGAATAGAATTGAACTCTTATCTTACTCTGTACATGAAAATCACCATGAAAGGAAAAAAAACTAACTAAGTCTTTAAAAAATTTTTATTTATTTTAAAGATGTGGGGTACATTTCAGGGTTAGGTGTAAAAATGTTTTTTAGGCAGGTACCCTTGTTGTTGTATTATGCCCCTCCCTCCCCTAGCAGTTTCCCTCAACTGCCAATTCCAACCACCCCTGGCAGTTTCCCACTACAGCCAACTCCTTTCTTACATTATTATGATAATTGTTCAAGGTCTGCTTATGAGTGAGAACATACGGTACTCTGTTCTTTGTGTGATAGATCAGTGTGTAAGAAAGACTCTGAATCCATCCAAGTTGCTGCAAAGTCCATATGTTTGTCCTTCATTATGGCTGCATAATATTCTATTGTGTATATGTGCCAATTTTTTTAATCCAGCCCAACTTCAATGGGCAGCATGGTTGGTTCCATGTTATTGCTATTGTGAATAGAGTCACAGCAAACATCCATGTGCAGGTATCCTTTGTGTAGAATTATTTCAATTCCTCTGGGTATATTCCCAATAGGAGGATTGCTGGGTCTTATGGAAGGTCAATTTCTAGTTCTTTCAGAAAGAAAATATAGGGGAATATTTCAAAAACTGTTTGGCAATGATTTCATGAATATGCCATCAAAATCATGGGCAAAAAACCCTAAAAACAGAAATGCATCAAATTAAAAAGCATCTTCATAGAAAAAAAAGGTGGGTAGGGAGTAGAGAGTGAAATGTCAATGTTTATAGAGTGGGACAAAACATTTGCAAGACATATACCTGATAAAGGGTTAATCCTTTCAAAACATATATTGTGGCTGGGCTCCATGGCTCAGTCTATAATCCCAGCACTTCTGGAGACTGAGGAGAGTGGATTGCCTGAGCCGTGGGTTCAAAACCAGCCTGAACCTCATTTCTTGGAAAGTCCTAATCTCTATAATTAAAAAAAATTAGCCGAGCATGGTAGCGCGTGCCTAAGTTTCTGCTATTTGGAAAGCTGAGGTGGAAGGATCGCCAGAGCACAGCAGATCAACATTGGGGTGGCTGTTAGCATGCCACTGCACACCAGCCTGGGTGACAGGAGTGAGACTACAACTGAAAAAAAAACAAAAAACCATATATTGCCTACTCAATAACAACTAAATAACATCAAAAACAGGGAAACCTCCATAGCCTGATTAAAAATGGACTGAGGTCTCTGATAAATATTTTTGCTAAGGACACTAATAGTCAACAGATATAGGACAAAACACAAAAATATACTGCACACTCAAAAACAACTCAATAACATCAATAACAGGAAAACCTTCACAGCCTGAAAAAATAGACTGAGGACTTTGATAGATATTTTTCCTAAAGACACAAATAGTCAACAGATAAAAGAAAATAATTTCAGAGCTTACAGAAAAAAACTTTCAAGTTAACCCAATCAGAACAAAATACAGGAAAAAAAGAGTCAAGAGAATGAGACACAATAGCCAAGAAATGTGGGATAATGTAAAACCTGAGGCTCATAGGTCTTCCTGAGGAAAAAGAGAAAGCATGGGTACATAAAACCTATTTCAAGGAAAAATTTAGAAAACCCTCCCTGGCTTTATCAGAGATTTAAAAATTTAGGTACAGAAAATCCAAAGAAGTTCGTTGCAAAGAGGTCTTCTTCAAGGCGTATATCAGTAGTCATTAGATTATGCAAAGTCAATAGGAAAAAAAGAAATCAAAAAGTATTGAGACAAAAGCATCAAATAACTTAAAAAGGCAAACCTGTCAGATGAACAGCAAACTTCTCAGCAGAAACTTTATAAGCCAGAGGGGATTGGGGTCCTATTATCAATCTCTTTAAACAGAGTAACTATAAGTAAAATATTTTGTATTTCACAAAATGAAGTTTTATAAATGAAAGAGAAATAAAGACTTTCTCAGACAAACAAATGCTGAGGGAATTTGTCATTTGTCATTTGTCACCAGTAGATGTACTCAAAGAAATTCTAAACATTGAAACAACAGATCAAAATGCACCAGTAGACAAACACTGAAAATATAAAAATTCACAGAACCTAGAGAATATCAACACAATGGAGAAAACAAAGCAACCAGTTAAAATACAACATAATGAATGGAACAGCACCTTACTTGTCATTAATAAGACTTAAGGATTATGAGCTCAATACCTATGCAAAACACATGAATTTCCAGAATTTAAAAGACACATAACAGAAATATCTGCTGCTTTCAAAAGACTGACTTTTCAAAGACTCCTATAGTCTCAAAGTAAAAAAGTGGAATAAATATTCCAGGCAAATAAAAAACAAAACAAACAGTAGTAGCTAGTCTCATACCAGATTAAACAGACTTTAAGTTAACAAAAGTGAAAAAAAAGTCATTATATAATGATAACAGTATCAGTCCAACAATAATATATAATTTAAATGTATGTCATTAACACCAAATTTCCCAGAGTTATAAACATATTTAATTATACCTAAGAAAAGAGATAGACTGCAATACAATAATAGTGTGATAGCTCAACACTCTTCTGACAGTAATAGAAAAATCAAGGCAAAATGTCAAGAAAGAAACATTAATCTGGACACTACATCAAATGAACCTAACAGACATCTAGAAGATATTATACCACAAAAATACAGAAAATATGTTTTTCTCATCAGTACATGGAACATTCTCCACAGCAGTTTGTATGATAGACCATAAATCAAGTCTCAATAATAAAAAATTATATCAAGCACCTACTCAGACCACAGTAGAATAAAACTTGAAATCAAATTCAAGAGAAACTCTCAAACCAAACAAATACATGAAATTTAACAAACTGCTCCCAAATGATCTTTGAGTCAACCATGACATCAAGCTGTAAATTTTATAAAAATGTTAGAATGAATGTCAACAAACACAGCTTATCAAAACCTTTGCAACACACAATAAACTATGATCACAGGAAAATGTATGGTGCTTAATGCCTATCTTTAAAAAACTGAAAGGTCACATATTAAAAACCTAACATCAACTCACACAGGAAATAGGAAAAAAATGAATACCCTAGTTCACATCTAGCAGAGGAAAGAAATAACAAAGATTAGTACAGAAGTAAACAAAATTGAAACAAAAACTTACAAAGAATCAATAAAACAAAAAGTTGTTCTTTTTTTTTTTTTTTTTTTTTTTTGAGTTGGAGTCTCACTCTGTCGCCCAGATGGATGCATCCGGCCACCGACGACCTGCTGGGCTCGGTGACTTCCACTCAGCTTAGTAGGGAAATAAGGCAGCTAAGGCTATTTTTTGGTTATTGTAGAGATGAGGTCTCGCTGCCCAGGCGGTCTCGAAAGGCTCAGTCAATCCACTCACCTCAGCTCCAAAGGCGGGATTACAGGCTGAGCCACGAGCCGGCAGTTGTTTATAAAGATAAACAAAATTGATAGAACACTAGCTAGACTATTTAAGAAAAGAAAAAGAAGATTCAACTTAGCTCAACCAGAAATGGAAATGGAGACATCACATCTGAGATTGTTCAAACACGTCCATGGAAACAAAATATACAATCTAGAAGGAATGGATGCATTCTAGAAGCATACATTCAGAAATAATAGAATCATTGGCAGACCAAAAATGAGTTCTAGATTGAATGAGTTATTAATACCATCAACAAAAAAGAGTCCAGGATCTTACAGATTACAGCTGAATTCTATGACACTTTCAAGGAGGAAGGAACTGGTACCAATTCTATTGAAGCTATTTCATGAGATTGAGAAGAGAATTCTCCCTAACTCATTCTACAAAGCCAGTGTTACCCTAATACCAAAGACAGGAAAAAACACAACAACAACAACAAAAAAGAAAGCTACAGACCAATACATCTTTTGAACTCAGATGCAAACTTTCTTAACAAAATACTTGCCAACCCAATAGCAAACCATAAAAATAACCTGCAACAATTAAATGAATTTTACCCAGGGATGCAAAGATGGTTCAATATACATAAGTCAATAAACATGATCTATCACATAAACAGAACTGAAAACATAAATCATATGATTATTTCAATAGATGCAGAGATAAACTGATAAAATCCAGCAAGTCTACTTAATAAAAATCATTAGCAAAATAGGCACAGAAGGAACATAGCTCAAAGAAATAAAAGACATAAACAACTAACATATAGCCAACATTGTAGTGATGAAGAAAGTTGAAAGTATACACCATTAGAACCAGAACAAAGGTAAGGAAGCTCTGTTTCACCACTCAGAGTCATCAGCACAGTGCCCAAAGTCCTAACAGAGCAATCAGGCAAGTGAAAAAAAAAAAGATAATTCAAATTATAAAGAAGAAATCAAACTATTTCTGTTTACTGATGATATGATCTTCTACCTGGACAATCATAAAGACTCCTCCCAAAAACTCTTGGACTTGAAAAATAAATTCAGTAAAATCTCAGATTACAAAAGCAACAGATTACAGACATACACCAAGATCAAGGTGAGAATCAAATCAGGAACTCTATACCATTTATAATAGTGGCCAAAAAAATTAAAATACCTAGGAATATATTTAATGATGAATGTAAAACATCTCTGCAAGAACTAAAAAACACTGAAGAAAGAAATTGTAGAGGACACAAACAAATGAAAGAACTTCCTGTAATATGAATCAATGCAGTTAAAATGATCAGACTATCTAAAGCAATCTACAGATTCAGTGCAATCTCTTACAAACTACCAACATCATTTTTTACAGAATTAGAAAAAAAAATCCATAATTTATATGGAACCCAAGAAGAGCCTGGGAACCAAAATAAGACTAGCAGAAAGAACAAAGCTGGACGCAACAAATTTCACACATATAAATTATACTACAATCAAAATCAAAACAGCATATATTGATAGCAGGGCAGACATATGGACCAATGAAACAGAATAAAGAATCCAGAAATAAAACCAAATACCTACAATCAACTGATTTTTGACAAGGCAAACAAAAGCATATGATAAGGAAAGGATGCCCTACTCAACAAATAGGAAACAGCTAGGAAAGTTGGTTAGCCACACGCAAAACTGAAATTAATCCCTATTTCTCACCATATACAAAAATTAACTCAAGTAAGATTAATGACTTAAATAGCAGGATTTAAAATAAAAATTTTAGAAGACAACCTAAAAAAATTCAGGATAATGGCCTATGCAATTTAGGCCATTAAGACTCCAAAAGCAATTGCCACAAAACCAAAAATAAACAAGTGGAATTAATTAAACTAAAAAGGTTCTGCACAGTGAAGGAGATAATTAAAAGAATAAATAGGAAAATTACAGAATACTAGAAGATATTCACAGACTAGACATCTAATGAAAATATCCATAATCTACAAAAATAAGACATAGCAAGAAAACAGCACATGACCCCATTTAAAATTGGGCTAATGACATAAACAGATATTCTCAAAGGAATATACACAAATGACCTAACAAACATATGACAAAAATACTCATCGCTAATTTCTAGGAAAATGAAAATTAAAACCACAATAAAATACTTTACACCAGTCAGAATGGCTATTAGTTAAAAAAAATTTTAAATGTTGGTGTAGTGTGGAAAAAATGGAACACTTACACACTGTTGGTGGGAGTGGAAATTACTACAATCTCTATAGAAATCAGTATGATACTTTCTCAAATAACTAAAAGTTGATCTACCATTTGATCTAAGAATATAACTATTTGATATAATATATTTAGTCATATGTTAGAGCAGCATAATTCACTATTGCAAAGATGTGAAATCAATCTAAATGTCCATCAACTGATCAGATGATAATATGAATGTGATACACACACACACACACACACACACACCATAGAACATTATTCATCCATTAAAAAGGTTGAAATATTGTCTTTTTTCAGCGTACTGGATGGAATTAGAGACCATATATCCTAAGTGAAGTAACAGGGATGGAAAACTAAATGCTGCATGGTCTCATTTATAAGTGGGAGCTAACCAAAAGTCTGCTAGGCACAAACAATGGTATCATGGACATCAGAGACTCTGAGTAGGAAAAGTGTGAAGAAAAGTAGAGTTGAAAAATCACTTATTGGGTGCAATGTGTGCTGTTGGGGGGTGATGGGGACACTAAAGCCCAGAACCAACCGGTAATCAATGCAGCAATGCAACCAAAAATAATTTGTACCACCTAAAGCTATTTTAACTTTTGTAAAAGGCATAGATTAAGTGCGCACATGCGTGCATGCACACACACACACACACACACACACACACACACAGAAACAATGAGCTATTGCTTCACTTGTGAGAATTTCCATTACAAAAAAGATGAAAGACAAGTGTTGGTTGCAATGTGGAGACATTGGAATTACTGCACAGAGTGAGTGGGAATGTATTATGACAACCAAGTTGTAAAACAGTATGAAGATTACTGAATAAATTGACAAGGGAATTATCATATGATCCAATAATTTCAGCTTTGAATATTTATTACAAATAATTGAAATCAGGACCCTAAAGACATAGAAGCACAACCATGTCTATTAAGGCATGATTAACAATAGATAAGACGTGGAAACAGTGTAAATGTCCATCAAAAGATAAATTGATTTAAAAAAACAAAAAAGAGAAATAAGATCATAACAACAGCAATAACAACAACAAAAACAAAGAATTTCCTTCCCAAAAAAATAAATTAAGGTATCAACATATCACTAATTACTTTGCAAACAAATAACATCCATGCATCAAATAAAAGAGAGGTTATAAAACATAGTTTTCAAAACTCATAGTTTATTTTTTTAAAGTTTATCAAGCAAAATAAATGCCCACTTTCTAATGGGGCTGTTTGTTTCTTTCTTTTCAGTACGTTTGAGTTCCTCATAGATTCTTGATGATAGTCTTTGTCAGACATGGAGTTGGCAAATATTTTTTCCCAGTCTGTGGGCTTTCTCCTTACTCTCTTGATGGTTTCTTTGGTTTTGCGGAATCTTGTCAGTTTAATGAGGTCCCACTTGTCTATCTTATCTCTTATGGCCTGGGTACTTCGGGTTTTGATCGGGAATTGGTTGCCAGTTCCAACTTCTATAAGAGAGTCTCCTGCATTTTCTAAGGTTCTTACAGTTTGAGGTTTTACATTTGGTCTGTGATCCATTTAGAGTTAATTTTTGTTTATGGAGATAGGTAGTGGTCCTGTTTTAACCTTCTGCATATGGTCAGACAGTTTTCCCAGCACCATTTACTGAATAGCTTCTCCTCTCTCCTAGTAGTGGGTGGTGGAGGCTTTGTAAGATGAGTTGGTTGAGAAATTGAGGTTTTGCTTCTGGAATCTCAATTCTGTTCCTTTGGTCTATATGCTGGTTCTTGTACCAATACTAGACTGTTTTGATTATTGTAACTTGGTAATATAGTTTAATGTCTGTGAGTGTGATACGTCCTGCTTTTTCTTTTGCTGAGTATCACATGTTCTCACTCATAAATGAACCTTGAATAACACATGTCACAATATAAGTAAAGGATTGACAATAGCAGGAAACTGTGGGAGGGCAGGGGCAGGGAGGTGAGATTGACAGTAGCCGATATCTGCCTGGGGAAGAGGGGGGACACCTCGCCAACAAGGGTAACTGCACAATGAATATCTGTATACCTAACCCTGAATTATACTCCCACAATTTTAAAATAAAAATTAAAAGAGAGAGAAAAAAAAAGAAAGAAATGAAGAAATGAAGGAAGGAAGGAAGGGAAAGGGAAAGGGAAAAAGGAAGTGGGAAAGGGAAAGGGAAAGGGAAAGGGAAAGGGAAAGGGAAGAAGGAAGGAAGGAAGGAAAGAAGGAAGGAAGGAAAAGAAGGGAGAGAGGGAGCGAGGAAAGAAGAAAGGACTGGAAGAAAGGAAGGAAGGGAATATAGAGAAAAGAAAATAAAAAAAGAAACTGCCCCAACTATCCCAACTTCAGCAACCATTGCCCTGATCAGCTAGCAGTCATCAGTATCAATGTTAGGACTCACTGAAAGGTCAGATGATTGATAGCATTTATTTTTTAGCAATGAAGTATTTTTTTATTAAGGTATGTAAATTTATTGAAGATGATGATTCTGTATTATAAGTAGATTCCATGATATTACATTAGATTACATTAATAGTATACATGACAATGTAAACATCAATTGTATTTGCACTGGAAAACCAAAAAATTTGTGTGACTAACTTTATTATGATACTCACTTTATTGTAGTAGTTTAGAACGGAACCAACAATATCTCTGAAGAATGCCTATATTACAAATGAATCAAGTGCTAGTCTGGAAGGCAGGAGGAGGGCCTGGATTGAGTCCCAGTATTATATTCATTGTATAATCATGGGAAAGTCATGTATTTTTAGGATCAACTTCCAGACTAAAAAATTGTCATGTTGAGTCAGATGATCTACATGAATTAAAAATAGTTTTTATTCTGTCAAAAAAAAATGCTACTCAACTACTTGCTGTTTATAAGAAACTCCCTTGAAACATAACACAGCATGTTTACTATTAACAGTAAAAGGATGAATTTAGAAATACTGTGATAACATTTCTTAAAATGTAAAAAAGTAAGAGTTGTTATTTCAATATCAGTTTAAAGTGTTTTCAAAGCCAAAAAATTACTAAGAATGTATCAGCAGAGTCCTATAACCATTTAAGAAATTGAATTGCTAACCTTAATATTTTTGAAACATAAGTCCCTAGGCCCATATTTCATAATGAGACAATCTTACTAAACATTTAAAAAATGATTAACACAAATTTGACACAATGTAGTCCAAAAAATCAAAAGAGGAGAGAAGATATCCCACCAAATTTTGTGAAATCAGTGTCACAAAAAAGGCAATTTTTTTTTTGAAAAAGAAAAGAATGAGAAGAAAGGAAAAAGAAAAATGTAGAACAATATCTTTCATGAATTTAGATGAGAATCTTAAGCAAATGTAGTATATTAACTCCAGACATGGATAAAAGAAATCATATGCCAAAACTAAGTGGAATCTATTTCAAGTAAGTAAGTCAGGATCAATATTTTGAAAATTATTCATTGCAATTCACCATAATAACAAGCTAAGAAAAAAATAAATATCAATTGAGGCAGAAAAAGCATTTGATGAAATTAAACTTTCATTCATCATACAATTTCTAAGATGACCAAAAATAGAGAACTATTTCTATGTACAGAATATACAGGAAGCCAACAGTTAACATATTTAATTGTGAAGGAACTATGGCTTTTCTCTGAAACTGAAAACAAGGCAAGTTCGTCCACACTCACCATGCTTATTGTATGCATTGAGCACAAAAATGGAGATATAGGAACAATTAAAAATTATAGTACAAAAAAATACAATATTTGAAAACACTTTTCCTTTACAA
>JAPVLO010003779.1:0-26023 GCA_027257055.1 Cephalopachus bancanus
TGTAACCTGTTTAATGAGAGTTTGTGACCCTTCGTATTGGGTTGTGAACCATTCCATCCCCTGGGATCTCCAAATGGAGTAGCAGTAGTCCACCCCTGGTGCTGCGTGGTCCAACATACATCCCCTCCAACTAAGACGGGGGGTTCCTGATGATCTGAGATTTGTTCAGGACAGAGACATTGATCTATCGGTGAGAGCTGCCTTTGACCTTTTAGATCTCCACAATGTAAAACCTGACAAACGTTAAACTTTACAGTTAGGTTTTCTGGGCACCTTGTGCACCTTCCACTGCTTTTCATCCCCTCGCCTTATTAAGTTCTTTGTTGGTCCCTTAACACATGTATAATGAGGTCGACCTTTTTCTGTTGTCTGTATGCTGATCTCAGTGGTCAGGAGTACTTGATGGGGACTTCCCAGCTGGGCTGAAGCCGATCTTCCTTCCAGGACTTAATTAATACCTGATCTCCAGGCTGGTCTGCAGGCAGTTCAAGAGGAGGGTGCGGAGCAGATGTGGCTTCTGAAGCTTGTTTTTTTTTTTTAACCCCATCCTGCTAGAGAGACTGAATTAAGAACTTGAAGAGTTTAAGTACTAACATTTTTGAAAGTACAGGATTACAGGTCATTGTAAGTTACTTTTTTCCTCAAACCTTTGACACGCCATTTTTGACATATTCATACCATTTTTTAAAAACATGCTTGAACCTTTTATTTTTGCCCTATGTTTTTTTTTTAATAACCAGCCATTTTATTATAGGGCAAAAATGTACCATACAAGATCTTTTTCTGTATAAAATGATGATGTAAAAAAAATTCAGTCCTTTTATAGCTTAGTTTCCTAAGCCATCAAAAACCTTTCAAGCCATAAAAGCAGTTAGGACTGGAGAAAAAGTTATGACCAACTTAATCATATACCAAGATTCCTTTATAAATTCCCCTTTGTGAACCTTATCCTGACTTTCACATACCATTGATGACATGCTGGGACTCTCTTTTACCCTGTATTTCCCTCTTTCCTAAATAACCAGTCATTTTAAGTTAGGACAAAATTTTACCCTACAAAATTATTCTTTTTCCTTTATAACTCTCCTTACCAAAAATACACCTTTATATCCATAACTCTTTTTATATATCTCTTTCTCCTTACTGATTTTTAAAAAAATTTTGTTAAAGGCCGGGCTCGGTGGCTCAGCCTGTAATTCCAGCACTTTGGGAGGCCGAAGCCAGTGGATTGCCTGAGCCCATGGGCTCAAGACCCGCCCGGGCAACCCGGCAAGCCCTTGTCTCTACAATAAATCAAAAATTAGCCTGGCATGGTAGTGCGTGCCTGTAGTTCTTGCTACTTGGAAGGCTGAGACGGAAGGATTGCTGGAGCCAACTGGGTCAGGGCTGTGGTGGCTGGGAGCACGCCACTGCACTCCAGCCTGGGCGACAGAGTGAGACTACAACTAAAAAAATTTTTTTAAAAAAACAAATAACCTTTTAAATAATCTCCAATTACATGAAATAACCTAAAATTTTAGTGAAAACCGAGGAAACAAGAAATTCTGAACTGTTAGATATTAGTATTTTATGGATGAGAACCTTTATATAATGTTAGAAACATTTTTCCATATTATAACTTTTTCTTTATTGAAAGACGTAAACCAGACATTTACTGAGCTTTTAAAACAATTTCAAGATTTTTAAAATTACACAAAGAGCTTATCCATAAGCACTTTTTATTCATATTTACCTAATTTATTTATTTATAGCCATTTGCTGAATTACTTATGAAAACTGAGCTCTTAGACAAGTCCAGTTATTATTTTAAGTTATCTCCCGGCTAATCATTTTTAAAGCCTGTGAACATTAGGTGTTACTAAGTCAGAACCTTAACGTTAAATACATGAATATTTTATTGATAATTCAGAAGGTTTAGCTGGGTTTTTAGATTTTTTGTTTGGAACCAATAATTTTAAATTGGTTATACTTGTAACAAAAATATTTAAACAAATTACGATCATTCTGGTTTTGGCTAGGTTTATAGTTTTATAATTTTCATGTCAAATCTTGATACTTAAAATATCTAGCACAGGGAAATGCAAAACTTAATTAATAGACCCAGACAAAAATGTACCTTTCATTTTATTAACAATTTTAAACCCATTTTTATTTACCAAAGATCATTAAAGTCACATGAACTCGAAAAGCATTTAGATTTATTCATTTATTTTGAGTACTCATTTACTTAGAAGTCAGTTTGGTGGCATGCTGGACAAAACACATACCATGCACATACATACAAACACATTCAAACACACATATACACACACAAAGATTTAACAACTTTTACCTCCAAACTTCAGTCATGAAATAGCAACAAACTTACCATTTTACAAAAGACACCCAAATTCAAACTATATTTCCAACAAAACTGGAACCTATTTGGATGGCTAAACTTTGTTTGCCCCAATAGGCAGTCCAATAAGGGCTGTGGACCAAAATTGGGGTAAAGCAGTCTCCCTGGTAGTTTAATTTTTTAAAACTATTTTAAACCTTTTTTTCAGTTGTTTTTTTTTTTTTTTTTTTGAATTGGAGTCTCACTCTGTCCCTCAGACTGGAGTGCAGTGGCCGTTCCCGGCCACCGCAGCCTCGACCTGCCGGGCTCCGCGATCCTTCCGCCTCAGCCTTCCGAGTAGCCGGAATTACAGGCATGCGCTGCCACGCCCGGCTAACTTTTTGATTTATTGTAGAGATGAGGTCTCGCTGCCCAGGCGGGTCTCGAACCCGCGGGCTCACGCAATTCACTCACCTCAGCCTCCCCAAGGCGTGGGATTACAGGCTGAGCCACCGAGCCCGGCTTCTTTTTTCAGTTTTAAATGAGTTTTCAGTGTTTACATTTTAGTTAAAACTGGCTGAACTGTACAAGAAAAAAATTTTTTTAATTTGACCTTGAAGCAGCGAGCTTATCTCAACATCAGTAGCTTAGTTGCTAGCAGATTCAAAGCAGGCAGAAAAGAGAGAAATAGAGTTTAGAAATCTCTATTTTAGCCTGTAGTTGTAGGTTAACTATTTGGACTCTGGAATTTATAATTCCAACATGGATGGCCATGACCAAACTGCTGGCACCTGTATTAATTAACACATTAATTTGAATTCCAGCGCACTAATATTCACCTGGGGTGCTGTCAGGTTCATTCTTACCAGGAGTTTTTTTCCTTCTCTTGCTGAGCCTCAGAAGCTTTAGAGACATCCTGAGACCAAAGAGCCGAATCTCTGATTGCCTTAATTATCAACCCCCTCAGATCCTGCACTTTTTTCATATCCTCTTGATCGTTATAATCCCACCCAGGATCTACATTTGGGTACTTTTGCTCGGCTGGTTGAATGCTCAGCCCTGGAGGGTGTTCCTGCTTCCATATGAACATTGCAGCCCTCCTGATCATTCCCCTTGTTCTTGGTACAAAGGGCTGTTGCCCCAAGACCTCAACATTTCCCATGGACTACCCAGGGTGATATTAAGGGAAAATTTTTATTTCACCCTTTTTCCTAGTCCCGAAATCATTTTTCCAGTTTTCCAACGTCTGCCCCAATGGACTATCTGGGCAAATTTTAAGGGCACTTTCCTGACCTCCCTTCCTAGGCCTGGACTGTTTATTACCCCTTCTCGGTTACCAGGTAAGCTGTGCGATCTTGGAGTTTCCCAAAAGGCTGCTCAGCTTCCCTTACTGGAAGTTTCTCACAGTCCTTAAGACAACCCCCCTTATTGAAGTTTGCAGACATCTCGGTCACACACACACTTAACCTCTGAGAATGCACCAACCACCAAGGCAGTGCTTGCAGTCCAATTTTTCCCACCTTGGCTCATGCACGAGGTTGCCTGGTTGCCACGGTGCCTACTTTCTTTCTTTCTTTCTTTCTTTCTTTCTTTTTCTGTGTTGCTTCTGCTGCCTCCGAATCAGTCTTGGGCTTATCTGTAGACCTGAAAGCAGCCAAGATGGCCAAGTAGAGTAGGCCACCCGAAATCAGACGCAGAGTATCCCAGACGAGTCCCAAATTATGAGAAACAAATTCACCTGTCCAAAATCAGAATCATCTTATTTACATGTCCTATTTGCTGATTGGCTTACAGGATTACTGTAAACTGGATTATGTCAAAAGTTTTAACATGTAGCCAACCAAAGCAAAAAGCCCGCAAAAAGGAAGCAGAAAGAAGCAGGAAGTGACTCAGCAAAGGCATTTAAACATGGCTCAGGGTTCATTTTGAAAATAAATCATTCTATTTCTTACACTTGCCATATTCCTCTAGCCACCATTTGCCTTCAGAACCTCAAGCAGTGTATCCTTGATTGCCCGTGTCTGTGACACATTCAAAAACCACAGCAGGAAGGTAGATTCAAATCCCCTGGACCAGGACAGATAAGAGTTGATCAAAGTGGAAATGTGAGAGATCATCCAGTCTAGGAAAAGGTTCTGTAAGTGAAAAGAATTTGACTTTTTTGTTTAGAATCAGGTACAATTCTTAGGTTTTGCTGTTCTGGAATAAGAGAGCTCTGAATGGCATTTGAAGAGATGAAGAACCTGTTAATCAAACTGTTAGGAAAGCCGTGGTCTTGGAATATTAGCTATTTCCTGCAATTCTCTAATGAGTATCATGAATGGTAGAAAGGTTGAACCCTGTGGCTTTCTCCACAAATGTGATTTATGTGGCATTATTATGATTTATAAGAAATCTCTAATGCTTACCATCACTCATCTCCTGGACTTTATGTTATTATGTTGTGTTCACAATAGTATCAGTAGATTCATTGTAGACACTGATTGCTCTATGAAAATTTACCTCTTGTCTTTACATTGTTTTAAAACAATCACCAGCCAAAATAAGACATGTGTCCAGTCTGTTTTCTCTAGAATCTTTGCACTACATAGCACCCTAAGTTATCTTAGTTTACCATGTCTGTATATGCTGCTTGTCTCAATACTTGATTTAGTGAATGATATAGCTTTTCACATTGTCACCAAAACGTATTTCCCCAAATATATCATTCATTGGTAATAACTTATCCAAGACTATAAGACCTTGAAACCTGAGTCTCTTTTCTTTTCTGTTTTAGGCATTGCCTTATTGGTATAATGTAAACAAACTTTATCCATAATGGACACAAGAAGATGTGTATTATTTCTGGACTTAAGGATAGCGTCAATGCTTATTTCACACAGTTAACATAGTTTTAAAGTTTAAAAATCACAGCTCTAGGGAACACTTATTAAATACTTGGTTACTTTTTCAGGAGACGAAACAAATCCCACGAGGTGTAGTTGAATGACGTGGCTGTGGGATGTGGAGTCAGGAACTAGGAGATATATACAATTTTGTTTTTTCTGCTACAGTAATACCGTCATAATTTGCATTAACAAATGACTTTTTTGCATCATTTGTAGGTATCTTATGATTTTATTATCCCTTTTTCACATATGTAAAATCATGACTAAAAATAGCAGAATATAGAAATCATCATTATCATTGTATTGTGTCAGAAAAATTCTAGAAATAAACTGGAAAGATGAAAAGTGACAATTGAGTACAAATTGGGTTTCTGCTGTCTTAGAAATAGGGTTCCTTGTTTTATCCAGGTGTGATGGCTCACACTGTAACCCCAGCACTTTGGTACACCAAGGTAGGAGGATTGCTTGTGCCCAGGAGTTGAGACCAGCCTGAGCAACATAGCTGAGATCTCATCTCTACAGAAACAAACAGACAAAAAAACCCAACAGAAAATTAGCTGGGCATGGTGATGTAGTCCTGACAATTCTGGAGGCTGAGGAGGAAGTATCGCCTAAGCCCAGGAGGTCGAGGCTGTGGTGAACCGTGATGTGATTGTGCCATTGCACTCCAGCTGCCTGGATGAACACTCCAGCCTGTACAACAGAGAGAGACTCTCTATTGAAAGAAAGAAAGAAAGAAAGAAAGAAAGAAAGAAAGAAAGAAAGAAAGAGAGAGAGAGAGAGAGAGAGAGAGAAAGAAAGAAAGAAAGAAAGAAAGGAGAAAGAAAGAAAGAAAGGAGAAAGAAAGAAAGAAAGAGGAAAAAAGAAGAAAAGAAAGAAAGGAATGCATTTCCTTTTTAAGGTAAAATAGGTATTTGATCAATGAAGGCAATAATCTCTACCCAACTGATGGAGGGATATCACGACTCCATTTATTACTCATGCGATAAAACAGACATAGTTTTTAACATCTCTGCAGTTTCTGGAAATAATGATCGAGTCATCATTTTTTATGCCCTTTTGGAATAACAAACTTAAAATCGAACCAGATTTACTAACCAGGCATGGTCATACACTAAGACTTCTGAGTGTGAACTCTGCCACATTTTCCTCGGGCCAAGACTGCTTGCCTGCTTACTTCTTCCTCCCTTCCTCCCTCTCTCTTTCTTCTCTTCTTTCTCGCTCTCTATTTTCCTCCCTGCTTCCCTTCCTCCCTCACTTCCTTCCTTCTTTCCCTCCTTCCTTCTCTCCTTCTTTCCTACCAAGTTATAGTATGGAGATATTCTGGGATATATGCGCCACATTTCGTCTTAGTCAATGCACAGGTGTCACCTCCGGCAGCAGTCAGTATATCTAGGGCCATACGATTCTGCAGGGCCACTTGCCTGCTTTGTGAGAGTTCTTCAGTGGGGAGGGCACGATAGCATGGTGGGTGTTGTTACAAGTGGTAGCAGTATTTTGAGCTAGGGTTTTTACTAGTAATTCGACATCTTTCGTTGCCACCTTGGGAAAAATGACCAGAGGGGAAAGACGACCGGAGGGCAAAACCACCAGGATGCCTGCCTCTGATGGTGATGCCTGGCCTTCATGTCTTCTCTATCGGTAGGGGGGCTATCTAGATGGCACTTAATGCATCCTGGCAGATAGGGATGCCCCCAGTTGCACCTGTCAGTCTGGTCATAGGGTAAGTAGGACCAGCCATGTGTGTTATGAGCCCATAGCCATCCCTAAGGGGAGGAGTGAGTTTCCTTATTCCTGGCACCGTTTTGCCATTCCATATTCGGGTCTTAGCTCACTATTGTCTGTCTGCCAGTGCACAAGGATGCACTACTCACCACTTGTATTTGTACTGCCATTACCCATCATATGCCAACATGCACAGTACACTCTACTGTGGGCGTTGCGTTGGCCTTCTCTCGTAGTAAGCAGAGTAGTTGTCTTCCATCTCATCAAATGTGGGAAGCCCGCCACGTGAAGGTCAAGAGGTCTCGAGAGGAAATGAATGTGGGTTATCAATCCAAGCACAGAAGCGGCTCCCCACACAGAAGCAGCTCAGATGAGCCGGTTGGGCATTCCATGGCAGGCCTGTCGAGGAAGAGAGAGGTAATCCCTCCTAGACTCAACTGTCTGTTTTATTTTGTAGGGAGACCATGGTCTGTGCCCATTCAAGTGAGGAGGTTAGTGTTAAAAGAGATAAAGAGTTCGTTTAGAATTAAGGAACCCATTAGGAACTTCATGTTGACAGAAATAATTTCTATTTATCTGTGTGGTTTTTCTTAAGTAGTAATTTCAGATCCTATCTTTTAAACTCTGTTTGATTAAGCATAAAATAAATGGTATCTTTTCAACTCTTTTTAAGTCTTTAGGGGGATCCAGTCTCCCGGATGAAAAGGACGTAGGGCCGTGTCTGTGGGATGAATGGTTTCGTTAGAGGCAAACTCACAAACAGAAGTTAGCATAAGTCCTTCGAGTTTTAGCGTGTCTGGCAATGTTTCTTTTTAGAGTGTGGTTCTTTTTTTAAGTGCCCCCCCCGTTGATCTTGGTCTGTAAGGTGGCAATTTAAAGGTTGTATGTAGGAAGAGGTGAGTCATAGACTTTAAAAATTTTTTGTTACATTCCTGTAACCATTATCCCCACTGTCAGTTGTACCCGGGCTTCCTGTGGGATATGATGACAGGTGACTCAACATACATATTCAATGGATTACAGGAGGAACGATAAATATTCACGAAGGTAACACACACGTATGCAACATTTCCCCCACGTTTACCTTGAAGTAGAAACGTAACCTTTGCCTGCCGTGTCCCTAGGTCCTGTTTATAATTTGGTCTCTTATTGTCATAAAGAGTCTGGTCTGTCAGTCTTATGATCCCTATTTTTAGCATCAATGCTGGTCAGTTGTGTCTGAGCTCCAAAAAGAAGGGGTATGAGGAGGTGTGTCTGACCGCATTTCCCATCATGGTCAAGAGCTATGTTTTTAAGGGTTATCTGGGGTCCCCTCGGCCAAGATAGAGTCCATTCGGATGGTGGAGAATTTTAGGATCTTATTCTTGAGCTTATGTTCCCCTTTCTTGGTCAAGGTAGACCGGAGGTAGCATTGATGGCCAAGCTTTTATTCTGTTCCATTGTGTTGCCAGGGTGGTGTGGCTACTTGCCCTGGATCCATCATGTCCCTTGGAGGGACCCCTGTGAACAAGGGACTTAGAGTCGAAAGACTGATGGCCAGTTAAAGGTTCTAAGCCAGACAGGAGTGGAGGTGGGCAGGCACTCACTAACCTTAACATGTTTGAAGTAACATAAGAGCCAAAGCCAACAACTTAAAGCAAGGTTATGAAGTTGGCTTATCGATATCTCCTACATGTTGAGCCTTCAGGTCCAAGCACCTGCATACCTGTCTTTGACTGAAGGTCTGAACCAGTGTTCTCTCTCACAAACAGCCCTCACAATGCACCCACCTCTTCCATGACGGTCCCTGGGTTTGAAGGGAGGGTGCCTGAGATTGGATCGCTTTAGCAGCAGCGTGCTGGCTGTGCAAAACAGATCAGCACAGCGTGACTGAACGGGTTTTAAATTCTGACGACAAAACAATATAAATACTTCGCGACGTTTCAAGCCAAAAAGGTCATGAGCCCTGTGTGGTTGTGACAATGACAGGAAAAGGAAGCTCACGGGTAACTAAGCATTCAAATTATCCAGTATCCAGGATTCAGGCAGAGGCCACATTTTCAAATAAGTCTTTGCATACAGGCCCGTCCCTGTGTCTCATGGGAGCCTTTTGCTTTGATTGCTCTCTTTTCCTGAGTCTGAAGGCTAGCCTTTGCTTAACTTGAGTTTGGTGTCAGACAGTGGCATCAACATTCAAGATTTAGCAGCAGTTGGTGTCTTTGTAGATGAGATATGTATACCCAGAAGTCAAAGCACTGCGACTTACCATACAAGGATTCATTAACAGTACCTGATCAGGACTTTTTCAAGGGGCTGGAGGTGGTGATACGAGAATTCGAGAGCTGACTGGAAGTTGTAAGAAGATTTTACAACCTTGTGGTAATTAATTTTTTACTGCTTTGCCAAGTCTCCAGTAATAAGTCTAGGTCAGAAACTTAGTTTAGAATTTAATTTTGAAACCTTTTTCAAGGCTCTTAAAAGGCCCAAAGCATTTGATCAAAACAACATAATATTTCATATTATATGTAATATCATATCAAATATGAATAATAATAGTTATTCATTTAGATAGGAGTGATTACCAAAAGACTTTGAAAGCAGTACAGAAAGCTATATGGATGTATAACCTTATTCTTTTTAAATCTCAGTTTTTCCATGTAACCAAAATCTTAATGAAGACAATGTAGGAGCTACCTTGTTAAAATGTAAAATCTTTGCGTGTGTGTGTGCGTGTGTGTGTGCGCGCGGGTGCATGCGTGTGTGTGTGCGCGTGTGTGTGCGTGCGTGTGTGCGCGTGTGCGTGTGTGTGTGTGTGTGTGTGTGTGTGTGTGTGTATGTTTGGACAGTTGCTAACAAAGCAAAGAAAAATCTTCTGTAGTGTGACTGTATCTTCTTATGGGAAGCTCAATTAGACAACCTGGAAGTCAAACCTGACGGAAAAAATTCTTGAATTTAATTGGACACAGGACGAGTGTGTCCCAGGTTATGAGGAGAGCAGGGAAATGCGTGACTCCGAGTGAGAGTATGAAAAGTTTTCTGGTTACATGGAATAACTCAGGCATATCAAGAAAAGCCAAGAGCGCAGAATCAAGTAATGCTGAAGGAAAACGTTGTGCCTTTTTGGTAGACCTTCAATATGAAACATTTTGGCAGCAGGCCACAACAGCAGATGGAATTGAAGGCAGAGCAAAAAGTCATGGGAGCTGACAAAAACGTGGAAGGAGACAGGTACCATCTCTGGCTTTCACACGAGGAGAAAAAGCGGCATGCAGCGGCACAGCAAAAGCTGAACTTCTGCTGAGATATAAATGTGGGAAGATTTCTTTGTTTCGGTCGGGAGTCTCACTCTGTCACCCAGGTTGGAGTACACTGGCACAGTAGCAGCTCACTACAGCTTCTACCTCCTGGGCTCAGGTGATCCTCTCACCTCAGCCTCTTGAGTAGCTGGGACTACAGTCGCATGTCACCATGCCTGACTCATTAAAAAAAAATTTTTTTGGTAGAGACAAGGTCTCGCTATGTTGCCCAGTACGGTCTCAAACTCCTGGGGTCAAGCAAACTTCCCGCCTTGGCCTCTCAAAGTGCTGGGATTGCAGGCATGAGCCACGATGCCCAGTAGAGTGTGGGAAGTTTTAAAAGGGAAACAGCTTACAGAATTAAAAATCAAAATCTCTTGAAATTTTATCAAGAGCAAATCCATATCTTAAGAAAACTCTGTCATAACATAGGGGAACACTATTCAGAAAGACTATTATACGTAATTTTCCTTTAATTATAACCAACCTAATCATATACAAAATTCTTTTCATAAATTCCCTTTTATGAACCTTATCGCGGCTTACATAGACCACTTAGAACATGCTTGGACTTTCCGATTTGTCCTACACTTCCTTCTTTTTCTTTTTCTTTTCTTTTTTTTTTTTTTTGAGTTGGAGTCTCACTCTGTCGCCCAGACTGGAGTGCCGTGGCCGCTCCCGGCCACCGCAGCCTCGACCCGCTGGGCTCCGGCGATCCTTCCGCCTCAGCCTTCCGAGTAGCTGGAATTACAGGCATGCGCCACCATGCCCGGCTGATTTTTGGATTGATTGTAGAGATGAGGTCTCGCTGCCCAGGCGGGTCTCGAACCCGCGGGCTCAGGCCATCCACTCACCTCAGCCTCCCCAAGGCGCGGGATGACAGACTTCCTTCTTTTCTAAATAGCCAGTCATTTTATTTTAGGACGAAATTCACTATGCAAATCCTTTCTCATATAACATTATTATCTGTTTATAATTTTTCTTACCAAAAATACATTTTTTTTGAGTCAGAGTGCAACGCTGTCTCCCAGGCTGGAGTGCAGGGGCATGCTCATGGCCACCACAGCTTCAACCTACTGAGCTCAGGTGATCCTTCTACCTCAGTCTTCCAAGTAGCTGGAACTACAGGCACACGCCACCACATCTGAATAATTTGTTGATTTATTATAGAGACGAGGTCTCGCCATGTTGCCCAGGCGGGTCTCGAACCCATGGGCTCAGGTAATCCTCTTGCCTCCACCTCCCAAAGGGTTGAGATTACAGTCGTGGGCCACCACACCCAGCCAAAAATATATCTTTATATCCATAACTTTCTTGATATATATCACTCTCTCCAACTCACTGATTTCCTTCTACCTTCTTTTATAAATAACTTTACTTATTTAAAAAAATTTTTTAATTATACAGATGTGGGGTACAAATAAGGGTTAGGTATACAAATCTTGATTATGGTACCCTTGTTGATGAGGTATGCCCCTCCCTCCCCTGGCGGTTTCCTTCAATTGCCAATCCCACCTCCCCTCCCCTGACAGTTTCCCATAACTGCCAAACACTTTCTTATAGTGTTATAATAATTGTCCAAGGTCCGCTTATGAGTGAGAACTTGGTCCTCTGTTCTTTGTTTCTGTGATAGATCACTGAGTGTGATTGACTCCAAATCCGTCCAAGTTGCTACGAAGTGCATATATTTGTCCTTTCTTATTGCTGCATAATATTCCATTGTGCGTATGTACTACATTTTCTTTATCCAGTCCAGCTTTCATGGGCAATATGGTTGGTTCCATGTTTTGGCTATTGCAAATAGAGCTGCAACCAACATTCGTGTGTAGGTATCTTTTTTGTAGAATGATCTGAGTTCCTCCGGGTATATTCCCAACAGGGGAATTGCTGGGTCATATGGAAGGTCAATTTCTAGTTCTTTCAGAAATCACCACACTGTCTTCTGAAGAGGATGCACTAGTTTGCGTTCCTTTTTCTCCGCATCCTTGTCGGCATCTGTTGCTTGTTTTATTAACGATGGCCATTCTTACTGGGGTTAGGTGGTATCTCAATGTGGTTTTGATTTGCATTTCTCTGATGATGAGTGAGGCTGAGCACTTTTCCACGTGTCTGTTGGCTGCCCGTATATCTTCTTCTGAGAAGTGTCTATTCATGTCTTTTGCCCACTTTTAAAAGGGACTGTTTGTTTGCTTCCTTTCGGCGCGTTTGAGTTCCTTGTAGATCCCAGATGTTAGGCCTTTGTCAGGTATGCAGTTGGCAAGTATTTTTTGCCCATTCTGTGGGCTGTCTCCCCACTCTCTTGATGGTTTCTTTTACTTTGCAGAAGCTCGTTAGTTTGATGAGGTCCCACCTGTCTATCTTATTTCTTAAGGTGTTGACCTTTAGGGTTCTGAATAGGAATTAGTTGCCAGTTGCAATTTCCATAAGGGTGTCTCCTGCATTTTCTAAGATTCTTAGAGCTTAAGGCTTTACGTATAGGTCTTTGATCCATTTGGAGTTAATTTTTGTGTATGGTGATAGGTAGGGGTCCTGTTTCAATCTTCCGCATGTGATCAACCAGTTTTCCCAGCACCATTTACCGAATAGGTTCTCCTCTCCCCAGTGGTTGTTGTTGGAGGCTTTGTCAAAGATGAGTTGGTTGAGAAATTGCGGCTTTGCTTCCAGAATCCCTATCCTGTTCCATTGGTCTATGTGCCTGTTCTTGTACCAATACCAGGCTGTTTTGATTACTGTAGCTTTATAATAAAGTTTAAAGTCTGGGAGTGTGATACCTCCTACTTTGTTTCTTTTGCTAAGGATTGTTTTGGCTATTCGTGGTCGTTTACGTTTCCCTATGAATTTCTGTATTGTCATTTCCAGGTCTGAGAAGAATGATGTTGGTAGCTTAATGGGTACTGCGTTGAATCTGTAGATTGCCTTTGGTAGGATGAGCATCTTAACATTGTTGATTCTTCCTATCCTTGAACATGGAATATTTTTCCATTTGTTTGTGTCTTTTTGGATTTCTTTTCTTTCTTTTTTTTTAATGAAGAGGAAGATTATAAAGTTTATCATTTTCTTTTTTTAATTTTAATTTATTTATTTGTTATAAAGATGTGGGGTACAATTCAGGTTTGGGTATACAAACACTGATCATGCAGTACCCTTGTTGATGAGGTATGCCCCTTCTTTATAAATGCTTGTGCTCCTGTGTTGGTTGCATGTATGTTTAGAATGCATATTTCTTGTTGATGGATTAAACGTTTTATCATTATGTATTGTCCTTTTGTATCTTTTAAAGTGTTTGATAGCTTAAAGGTTGTTTTCTCTGATATTAAGATCATGGCTCCTGCCTTCTATTGTGATCCATTTGCCGGCAAACTCATTTTCCATCCTTTAACTTTGACTCTGTGTGCATCCCTTGTGGTGAGATGAGTCTTCTGGATGCAGCAAGTAATTGTTTCATGGTTTCTTATTCAGTTTGCCATTCTATGTCTTTTCAGGGGTGCATTTCATCCATTCATATTCAGGCTGATTATTGAAATGCGATTGTTTATCCCTGTCATGAGGTTCTTATAAAGTTTTTTCTTTGCTTGCTTGTGCTTTTTGGAAGGGAACTTTTGGTTGGTGTTTTCAAGTTTATTGTTGTACTGTATTCTCTGTTGATTCTGTGCTCTGCTGTTCTCTTGGGTAATGTGTAGTCATTCTTTTTTTTTTCTTTCTTCTGTGCTTAATACCTTTTTAAATGTCTCCTATAGACTTGGTCTGGAAGCTGCGTAATCTCTTAAGGATCGGATGTCTGGAAAGGATTTTAATTCTGCATCACTGATTAGGCTGAGCTTGACTGAGTAGGAAATTCTTGGTTTAAATTGTTTGTCTTTGAGGACTTTGAATATTGGACTCCAGGTCCTTCTTGCTTGTAGTGTTTCTACCGGTGGGTTTGCTGCTATTCTGATGGGTTTTCCCTGGTAGGTGTCTGACCTTTCTCTCTTCCTGACTTTAGGATTTTTTTGTGTGCCTACTTTGTGTAGGCGAATTACTATGTGTCTAGGGGTTGGTCTTCTCATTTGATGTCTTCTGGAGGTTCTCTGTATCTCTTATGCTTGGCTGATCACATCTCTGGTGAGATGGAGAAAGTTTTCTTGGATTACCTCCTGGAATACATGCTCCAAGGTGTTCTCCATTTCCCTTTCTTCTTCTGGGGAACCAATCAGGCATAGGTTTGGTCTCTTGATATAATTGCACATCTCTTGTAGGCTTTGTTCTTTTTTCTGAGTTTTCTTTCTGTGTTTTTTTAATGGGTTAATTCCATGTTCTGGTCTTCAAGTTTTGAGATTCTTTCTTCAGCTAGATTAATTCTGCTTTCCATGCTTGTCATCTTGTTGTTTATTTCCTGGATGAAATTTTTTATCCCCAACATCTCTGCTACAAGTTTTTTCAGTGTTGCATCTTCTCTTTCTTGAGTCTTATTACTCTTTCCATCCATTCTCTAATTCCTGTCATACTCTGGGGCCAGTCGTGCATGACTTCCATTTTTTGGGCTTCAAGGTCTGATTTTTCAGGAGCTTTCTCTTTGTTATATTTCAAATGACCTATAGTCTTCCTTTGGTTTTTTTCTCACTTGTGACAAATCTCTTGCTTTTCTCTTTAGATCCATTATTCAGTGTCAGTGGGAGAGAATTTACCTTTTGATGTTTGCTCAGCCCTCTGTTCTTCCCTGATCCAGGCTTTGGATTTGTTCTCTTTTGAAACAGTACTGTGGGTGGGTAGCCTTGCTGTCTCTTATAGTTTTGAAAGTAGAATAAGGTAGGGAATGTGGAGCCAGGATTCAGAAACTACTTGCAAATTACAATGTTTACTGATTGTGTTATGTGTTCCCTGATACTCACTCCCCACCACCACTCTCTATGATGATGCAATGGATACATGTGTTACCCCCTGAGCCCAAGATGCAGTAGCAGCAATGAGGAGCACAGAGAAAAATAGAATGAAATAAGATGGACACGAATTTTTAAAAAAAGAAAAAACAGAGAGCAATGAAAGCAGAAACCAAAGCAAAAAATAATTGAACACACACATAGACATACACACACACTCCAAAACAAACTGTAATAACAACAAAGTGAAACAAAACAAACAGCAACAACAAAAACCAGGAAAACAAAACACACACACACACACACACACACACACACACACACACACACACACCTAGCACAAAATGAATGGAGAAGAAAAATAGAAAGACCGGGAAAAATAAAATAAAAAGAATTCAGATTGAACCCTCACACATATATTTACACACACTTCAAACAAAAATAGAAAAGAAAAAAACCAAGCCGGGCTCTGTGGCTCAGCCTGTAATCCCAGCACTTTGGGAGACTGAGGTGAGTGGATTGCCTGAGGCGGCGGGTTCGAGACCCGCCTGGGCAACTTGGTGAGACCTCATCTCTACAATAAATCAAAAAATCAGCCGGGCGTGGTAGCACGTGCCTGTAGTTCCGGCTACTCGGAAGGCTGAGGCGGAAGGATCGCCGGAGCCCAGCAGGTCGAAGCTGCAGTGGCCGGGAGCGGCCACTGCATTCCAGGCTGGGTGACGGAGTGAGACTCCAACTCAAAAAAAAAAAAGAGAAAAACCAAAGAGCAAAAACAAACCAACAACCAAAAAAACCTTGAAAGATGAAAATTCAATCATCCACATACACATATAAACAGAAAACAAAAAACAAAAGAAGAAAGAAAAAGAAAAGAAAAAAGGGAAAAAAAGAGGGTTACTGGAGATCAAACACTCACATACACATTCATACACAAAGGAAAAATATTTTCAAAATAGATGAATTAACAAATAGGCAAAAAGTTTAAAAAAATTTTTTTTAATTAAAAATTTTTAAAAAGAATAAAAAACCCTGCCCTCGTGCAGCGGGCTCTATAATTGTTCCTCTCATCTGCTCTGTTATCTCCTGCAGAGCTTCCACCTCTTTCACTCTTTCACCAGTGTCCAGAGCAGGGAAGAAGGGAGGGAAGTGGGGGTAGTTGGGGCTGCAGTCCTCCCCTCCCCTTCTCGTATGGTCAGGGAGGTCCCCTCCAGTGAAGAGATGTGGGACTGTCTCTTCCCCAGGTGTGTACTTGTTACTCGTGGGGGTGCCCCAGTCAGGTCTATCCTGGAATGGCGTTCTCCTATTGCGACTGACATCCAGGTTCTGCCTTGGTTTGTTCCTCTCAGTCGTGCCACAGCTGTGTGGGTCCGGCATTCAGAGGATTGCTGGGGAGGAGGGGGGCTGGGTCAGCCCTGGACTCACCACTCATCTCTTTGGAGTTCTTCCTTGTTCTTTTCTTGCTACACCCTTTGTCCTGCAGCTGGATCAGGGTAGTGGGTGGGGGGCCTGAGACTCAGCACTCGTCAGGTCCCTCTGAAGTTTGTGCTTTCAGGATATTCCCTCTGGGTCACGATCAACCCCTGAGTAGTTGATCCTCTAGTCACAGAGATTGCGTCTGTTGCTCCATGGAGAGCAAGTTGGAGCACCTTTTTGCCCCATTTTCACGATGTTGGTGGGGTGCCTCTTTCTCTTCTCTGGTGGGACTTGGCCTCTGGGTTCCCTCCACAGCCCATGCTGCCAGTATCTGACCAGGTGCTGAAGTGGTGAGGCAGAGCCTGGAGCCGGTAGTCTCTCCCTGCCACCTCTTCGCAGGAAAACTTTTGTCCATTGTTTTAAAGAGTGGTGCTTGGCTTCTGCGACCTGGGAAGAGCTAGGGACCAAGCAGGGAAGCGTCAGCACCAGTTGCTTCACCAGGAGGGCCATGACCACTTGCTCCCAAGCCCCCACTTAGTCAGTCTTTTCCAGCATTTTCTTCGCAGAAAGGGTTTTGGTGATTCGCTTTAAGTGTCACTTGACTTCTCCACCCTGGGAATCACTAGGGTCCAAGCAGAGCACCAGGGGAGCCCTGGCCACTAGCTCCCTAGCCCTCATTCATCCAGCCACTCACACATCCACTCATTCACCGGCATGTACACAAAATTTTCCATACACTCACTCACACTTGGACTCACATAGCCTGCCTGGCTCAGCCGCCATCTTCCCAGCACCCTCACACCGCTGGTGAACTTCTGATAACCCGGACCTCCTCCAAACTTGTGTGACCTCCTTGCTCAGCCAGATCTCCATGGTGGAGGGCCAGTCCTGTAGACCATTCTTCCCCCATCCGTTTTTCCCCTAAGCCTGAGACTGGACATGGGGACCGAGGCTAGACATGTTGGCTCGTGGGTAGGGCATCCTTTCCTAGGGTGGTGATTCCTGCCACGTTAATGGAGGGGGACTGATTGCTTGTCTGGATGGGCCCTTGGATGCTCTCCCCATCGCTTGCATTCAACGGTGCACGTTTGTCACTGTTTAAAATAAAACTGAGCTACCAACTTGTGTCTGAGCTCCTTTTCAGCTGCTGTGCTTCCATGTCTGTTCCCCTTTGTCCTCGAGTTGGAGCAGACATTCTGGGATTCAGACAGTCAAGTAGCACCAGGCAATTGAAGACGACTCAGGAGACGGAAGAAGGTGAAAATCAACCGAGTCCTGTCTCAGCAGTAAATCCCATCAGCATCTGGAATCTTTTTGTAGTTGTATAGTTATAGTATATGCTAAATGTATATCATGTCAACGTATAAAGTTTTGCAAGTTTAATGTTAGTTTTTCCCTGAAATTCTTTCTTGAGACAGGAGCGCTCCACCTCTTTCTCAAAAACTACAGAAACAGTTTATTGAATGGATGTATAAAACAGGAAACGTAATCCTAGAGCACTTAAATTGTTCTCAATTTTTTCCTGTTGTGGATAGTGATTTGTATTGAATCTTGTGTGAACATCTTTGCACATGACTATTTCCTAAATGCAGATTCCAAGAGGTAAACTTACTTTCTATTTAGGTACACAAGACTCTGGTCCTAGGGTACAATCAGATTCTCCAGAAAGTGCGCCCTCCTATCAGAATGCTGGTGTCTGACTATTCTTGTCTCTGCTGGATCTCTTTCCTGCCAAACATACGAGCCAACCAACAAAAATAAGCCACAGCCGGGCTTGGTGGCTCAGTCTGTAATCCCAGCACTTTGGGAGGCTGAGGTGAGTGGATTGCCTGAGCCCACGGGTTTGAGACCCGCCTGGGCAACTTGGTGAGACCGCATCTCTACAATAAAACTAAAAAAAAAATTAGTCAGGCGTGGCAGCGCGCACCTATAGTTCCAGCTACTCGGAAGGCTGAGGCAGAAGGATCACTGGAGCCCAGCAGGCTGAGGCCGCGGTGGTCAGGAGCGGCCGCTGCACTCCAGTCTGGGTGACAGAGTGAGACTCCAACTCAAAAAAAAAAAAAAGCCGCATAGTTTGTATCTGAAGAGCAAAAAGTCCAGGCATACTAAAGTCAAAATTTTGTGGCCTACTGGCCCTGTTTCAGATCTGTGGAGAAAAGAGCTGGGATACTCGGTGCTTTGAGGGAAGGAGGGTTAAGATGAAAAGCATAACCTGCCAACCCAGAAAATGTCTCCCAACAGTAGAACACAGGTTTCTTAATGAATCAGCCTTGCCCCAGAATGGGGTGCCCGTCATGGGCAATCTGCTCTAGGACCGCAAGGGCAGGAAAAAGTTCTGTTTTCTACAGCCAAGCCGATGCAATCCATTCATTCATTCTGTCAGAAGAAACGGTTAAGTAGTCCACAAGACAACTTGACTTCCCCATGTCTTGCCCACAGTTCCTCCTACATGTACCTGGGAATTGGGATGACCACTAGTTAATTGGTGTACTGGGCTGAATGTGTCCTCCCCCAGATTCCTAGGTTGAAGTCCTAACCCCCAGTGGGGTGTATTTAGATGGTGCCACTAGGGGGGTAATGAAGACTACAGGAGATCACAGGTTTAGGGCTCTGAGCCAATATAAGGAAAGACAGGGCTCTCATGCTCTCTCTCTCTCTGCACATGGGCAATGAGACAAGGCCATGTAAGGACACCCACAGAAGGTGGCCTTCCACAAGCCAAGAAGAGAATCCTCAGCAAAAACTGAATTTGCAGCACTCTCATCATGGACTTCTATCCTCCAGAACTGTGAGAAAGTCAGTCTCGGTTGTTTAAGCCATACAGTGTGTCATAATTTGTCACGGCTGCCTGTGGAAAAATACAATTGACTTTATCCAAAGGAAAGATGTATTTCTCATATCTTTATGAAAGGAACTAGTGGCAAGGCATGGTAGCTCACGCCTATAATCCCAGCACGTTGGGAGGCCAAGGAGAGTGGATTGCCTGAGCCCATGGGTTCTTGACCAGCTTGGGCAACTTGGCGAGACCTCATCCCTACAATAAATAAAAAAAATTAGCTGGGCATGGTGGCAGGTGCTTGTAATTCCAGCTACTTAGAAGGCTGAGGTGGAAGGATCACCTGAACCCAGCAGGTCAAGGCTGCGGTGGCCGTGACCATGCCACTGCACTCCAGCCTGGGTGACAGAGACTCTGACTGAAGAAGAAGAAGAAGAAGAAGAGGAGAAGGAGGAGGAGGAGGAGGAGGAGGAGGAGGACAAGGAGGACGACGACGACGACGAAAGAAAGGAAGAAAAGAGCTAGTTCTGCAACTTGGAACAAAGTGTCCACTGAAGTTAGGCTTCTCTCCTCTCACACACACTGGGGGATAGGGGATCTTCTTTCTCCCTTTCCCACCAGACACTCTCTGGAACCATGCACACTTATGTAACCCTGTGTGTTTAGACATTCCAGGGACTATCCCTGAGACAAACCAGCCGGGAAGACCCAGCCGTGCAACACTCTCCCGCCTAGAGAGACCTTCAAGGCGGTTCATCTGCCATCCAGCTGCAGTCGACAGAGTGCTGGCCAGTGCTCCAGATGGGCAATAACTCAAGATCGTCCTCTGCGCGGGACTTGCCCCTTCCCACTCCCTCCCACTCCCGTACCCACTTTCCCTTTTTTTTTTTTTGAGTTGGAGTCTCACTCTGTCGCCCAGACTGGAGTGCGGTAGCTGCTCCCGGCCACCGCAGCCTCGACTTGCTGGGCCCCGGGGATCCTTCCGCCTCAGCCTTCTGAGTAGCCGGAATGACAGGCATGCACCACCACGCCCAGCTGATTTTTTGATTTATTGTAGAGAGGCGGTCTTCCTGCCCAGGCGGGTCTCGAACCCACGGGCTCAGGCAATCCACTCACCTCAGCCTCCCAAAGGCGCGGGATTACAGGCTGAGCCACCGAGCCCGGCTTCACTTTCCCTTTTTTAACCCGGTACTCTCACCCCAAGAGCTGAGATGGTTTCTTGGAGACGTGAGCTTGGCCATCTCCTCAATTGCTGGCATTGGAATAAAGCTGCTTTCTTTCCACCATCCCTCACCTCTGGTATGTTTAGCTTCTCAGGCTGCGAGCAGACGAACTCATCTGTTACAAATTTGGTGCCGCATGTGAGGAGTTGCCCAGTGCGAATGACTTAGCTTGCCTGTCTGGTTTCCAATGGATGGAGCAGTTGGCCGTGGCTCTGCACCAGGTCTTGCCCACTCAGAAGCCAACTGGCAGGGCACCTGCCGCTTGTAGGACCAACTGCTCGTGGCTAGCTGACCCTGCGAATGAGACTCCAGGGACCTCCCAACAGCTGCAAGAACACTTTCACGGGGACTGTCCCTTCTTTTCCCTTCACATCATTAGCTGCCTCTAATGCCTCGATGGTTCAAGGAACATGGCATTTGACATCTGGGAAGTCCGTGAGCTTCAAAGACCAGGTAACTCAACTGGCATGCACCCGTAAATCCTCTGTCTCTGCTATTTGGGCTTTATGCCATTTGGACCTAGATGGGTCATTTGTGATGCTGTATCATGGTGTCATTTGGGCTTGAGACAAGATTTTCAAGACTTTTTGCCTCCGTCTTCCCTTTGTGGGAGTTGGTTTGGGAGTGATCCATTAAGTCTATGTTTGTGTATGCGTTTGCTTGAATGTGTTTGTGTCTGCAGCTCTCTCTTCCCTGGAAGTGATTGACACAACTTCTATTCTCTCTGGGACTCTATTCCCCCACAAGACATGCCAGGATTTTTGGGATGCCAGCTTGGTTACATATGGCTCGTTTTGTGCACATTTAAAAACTAGTGGGCAAATTACAGCAAGGAAACTTCAGAGCTCAAATGGTTAGCCTGCAACTACAGAGTTAAATCAAATTTTCTAAAGCTCTCTATTTCTCTTTTCTTTTCTGCCTGCTTTGAATGTGCTGTTATTAAAACTATAAATGTTGAGATAAAACCCACTGCTCTGAGAGTACTTGGAGATTTTGTTTTTCTTATACAGTTCAGCCAATTTTAAACCAAGATGTAAACAGTGAAAATTGTTTTGACGCTGAAGAAAAAGAAAGGTAAAAGAAGTTTTCAAAATCAATCTGCCATGTGAACAAGTTCCAATTTTAGCAGAAATATAATTTGGATCCAGCTATCTTTTAGTAAATGATGACTTTGGGATGCTTTTTCTTAGCTGGAGCTCCAAAGTAAAAACTAGTTGGTTTTTGTTTATATAAGTGTATGTGTGTTTAGGTGTGTTTACATATATGTACATGTTATGTATTGTGTCTAGAATGCTACCAAATTGGTTTGTAAGTATGTGAGTACTCATCAGTAAATAAATCTAAATGATTTTTAAGTTTACATGTATTTAATAATTCTGGTGAATAAAAATGGTTTTTAAAGTATTAATAAAATATAAATGTCTTCATAGTTGTTAGCTTCCATTTTTGTCTGGGTTTACTGATTAGACAAGTCTTATATTTGCCTCTGCCAGATATTTTCAGGGTTTGTCACAAAAGTTTGTGTCAGGGTTGGGCACAAAAGTTATAAGAATGCAAACATAAGCCCGGCTCGGTGGCTCAGCCTGTAATCCCGCGCCTTTGGGAGGCTGAGGTGAGTGGATTGCCTGAGTCCGCGGGTTCGAGACCCGCCTGGGCAGCGAGACCTCATCTCTACAATAAATAAAAAAATCAGCTGGGTGTGGTAGTGCATGCTTGTAATTCCAGCTACTTGGAAGGCTGAGGTGGAAGGATCGCTGGAGTCGGCAGGTCGAGACTGCGGTGGCCGGGAGCGGCCACTGCACTCCAGTCTGGGCGACAGAGTGAGACTCCGACTCAAAAAAAAAAAAAAAAGAATACAAACATAGCCAAAACCAGAATGATCTCTGTTTGATTTTTTTGACAAATAAGAATAATTTAAGATTTTTGGTTCAATAAAAACAGCTGAGTCTTCTGAGTTATTGGCAAAATTCCCATGTATTTAAGTTTAAGTTTCTTACATAAGTGAACCTCATGTTCACAAGCTTTGAACATGGTCACCCAGAAAGTAGTGGAAAATGATGGCTAGCTTTGTCTAATACCAGTCATAAGTAATCTAAGTACTCTGCTAAAAATGAATAGAATACATATGAATTAGATAAATGCTTGTAAGTGAGCTTTTTCTGTGACTTAAGATCTTATTATTTTGGATGTTCATTAGATGTCTGGCTCACATTCAGTTAAGAAAGGATTATGATATGGAGAAACATGTTTCTAAAAATTATGGAAAGGTCTTATCTATAAAATACTAATATCTGACAGGCAGTTCAGGATTTCCTGCTTCCTAGGTTGCCACAAAAATTTCAGGTTACTAAGAATAAGAATTCTAATTCATCTATGATTCTACACATAAAGTATGCAAAGGTAAGATATGGTATTTGAGGTGAAAAAAATAATTTTATGTAGTCTGGAGGTTATTTAAAAGTTATTTATATACACCAACAACAAGAAGGCAGAGACCCAAATAAAAATCACAATCCCATTCACAATAGCCAACAAAAAAATGAAATACCTTGGCATCTTCTTAACCAGAGAAGTGAAAGACCTTTACAATGAGAACTACAAAACGCTGCTCAAACAAATCCAAGAAGACACAAACAAATGGAAAAATATTCCATGCTCATGGATAGGAAGGATCAACATTGTTAAAATGTCCATCCTACCAAAGGCAATCTACAGATTCAACGCAATACCCATTAAGTTACCAACATCATTCTTCTCAGACCTGGAAATGACAATACAGAAATTCATAGGGAAACAAAAATGACCATGAATAGCCAAAACAATCCTTAGCAAAAGAAACAAAGTAGGAGGTATCACACTCCCAGACTTTAAACTTTATTATAAAGCTACAGTAATCAAAACAGCCTGGTATTGGTACAAGAACAGGCACATAGACCAATGGAACAGGATAGGGATTCTGGAAGCAAAGCCGCAATTTCTCAACCAACTCATCTTTGACAAAGCCTCCAACAACAACCACTGGGGAGAGGAGAACCTATTCGGTAAATGGTGCTGGGAAAACGGGTTGATCACATGCGGAAGATTGAAACAGGACCCCTACCTATCACCATACACAAAAATTAACTCCAAATGGATCAAAGACCTATACGTAAAGCCTTAAGCTCTAAGAATCTTAGAAAATGCAGGAGACACCCTTATGGAAATTGCAACTGGCAACTAATTCCTATTCAGAACCCTAAAGGTCAACACCTTTAAAAAATAAGATAGACAGGTGGGACCTCATCAAACTAACGAGCTTCTGCAAAGTAAAAGAAACCATCAAGAGAGCGGGGAGACAGCCCACAGAATGGGCAAAAAATACTTGCCAACTGCATACCTGACAAAGGCCTAACATCTGGGATCTACAAGGAACTCAAACGCGCCGAAAGGAAGCAAACAAACAGTCCCTTTTAAAAGTGGGCAAAAGACGTGAATAGACACTTCTCAGAAGAAGATATACGGGCAGCCAACAGACACGTGGAAAAGTGCTCAGCCTCACTCATCATCAGAGAAATGCAAATCAAAACCACATTGAGATACCACCTAACCCCAGTAAGAATGGCCATCGTTAATAAAACAAGCAACAGATGCCGACAAGGATGCGGAGAAAAAGGAACGCAAACTAGTGCATCCTCTTCAGAAGACAGTGTGGTGATTTCTGAAAGAACTAGAAATTGACCTTCCATATGACCCAGCAATTCCCCTGTTGGGAATATACCCGGAGGAACTCAGATCATTCCACAAAAAAGATACCTACACACGAATGTTGGTTGCAGCTCTATTTGCAATAGCCAAAACATGGAACCAACCATATTGCCCATGAAAGCTGGACTGGATAAAGAAAATGTAGTACATACGCACAATGGAATATTATGCAGCAATAAGAAAGGACAAATATATGCACTTCGTAGCAACTTGGACGGATTTGGAGTCAATCACACTCAGTGATCTATCACAGAAACAAAGAACAGAGGACCAAGTTCTCACTCATAAGCGGACCTTGGACAATTATTATAACACTATAAGAAAGTGTTTGGCAGTTATGGGAAACTGTCAGGGGAGGGGAGGTGGGATTGGCAATTGAAGGAAACCGCCAGGGGAGGGAGGGGCATACCTCATCAACAAGGGTACCATAATCAAGATTTGTATACCTAACCCTTATTTGTACCCCACATCTGTATAATTAAAAAATTTTTTTAAATAAGTAAAGTTATTTATAAAAGAAGGTAGAAGGAAATCAGTGAGTTGGAGAGAGTGATATATATCAAGAAAGTTATGGATATAAAGATATATTTTTGGCTGGGTGTGGTGGCCCACGACTGTAATCTCAACCCTTTGGGAGGTGGAGGCAAGAGGATTACCTGAGCCCATGGGTTCGAGACCCGCCTGGGCAACATGGCGAGACCTCGTCTCTATAATAAATCAACAAATTATTCAGATGTGGTGGCGTGTGCCTGTAGTTCCAGCTACTTGGAAGACTGAGGTAGAAGGATCACCTGAGCTCAGTAGGTTGAAGCTGTGGTGGCCATGAGCATGCCCCTGCACTCCAGCCTGGGAGACAGCGTTGCACTCTGACTCAAAAAAAATGTATTTTTGGTAAGAAAAATTATAAACAGATAATAATGTTATATGAGAAAGGATTTGCATAGTGAATTTCGTCCTAAAATAAAATGACTGGCTATTTAGAAAAGAAGGAAGTCTGTCATCCCGCGCCTTGGGGAGGCTGAGGTGAGTGGATGGCCTGAGCCCGCGGGTTCGAGACCCGCCTGGGCAGCGAGACCTCATCTCTACAATCAATCCAAAAATCAGCCGGGCATGGTGGCGCATGCCTGTAATTCCAGCTACTCGGAAGGCTGAGGCGGAAGGATCGCCGGAGCCCAGCGGGTCGAGGCTGCAGTGGCCGGGAGCGGCCACGGCACTCCAGTCTGGGCGACAGAGTGAGACTCCAACTCAAAAAAAAAAAAAAGAAAAGAAAAAGAAAAAGAAGGAAGTGTAGGACAAATCGGAAAGTCCAAGCATGTTCTAAGTGGTCTATGTAAGCCGCGATAAGGTTCATAAAAGGGAATTTATGAAAAGAATTTTGTATATGATTAGGTTGGTTATAATTAAAGGAAAATTACGTATAATAGTCTTTCTGAATAGTGTTCCCCTATGTTATGACAGAGTTTTCTTAAGATATGGATTTGCTCTTGATAAAATTTCAAGAGATTTTGATTTTTAATTCTGTAAGCTGTTTCCCTTTTAAAACTTCCCACACTCTACTGGGCATCGTGGCTCATGCCTGCAATCCCAGCACTTTGAGAGGCCAAGGCGGGAAGTTTGCTTGACCCCAGGAGTTTGAGACCGTACTGGGCAACATAGCGAGACCTTGTCTCTACCAAAAAAATTTTTTTTTAATGAGTCAGGCATGGTGACATGCGACTGTAGTCCCAGCTACTCAAGAGGCTGAGGTGAGAGGATCACCTGAGCCCAGGAGGTAGAAGCTGTAGTGAGCTGCTACTGTGCCAGTGT
>JAPVLO010003780.1:0-36973 GCA_027257055.1 Cephalopachus bancanus
GGAAGTCCTTTGGCTGATCTTTGTTATGAATTTATTGGTATCAGTCATAATGGGCATAATTTCAGAATTTATGGTTCTGTGAATTAAGGACTTTTTTCTCAGTACTATGAAATTGTTCTGTATGCTCCAAGTTAATGCAATAATGTTAAGATGCACGTCTAATTGACTAAATTGAGAATGATCAATATTATTGTGAACTAAATGTTCCTTGAATTTGTAAATTGCCCATGTTGTGATTCTGAAATATCCTTAATGCCTTGAAGCTTTCAATGTTTCCCTGAATATTTGAATGTTGATTGAATTCTGTTCTAATGCCTTTTTGGCTTGCCTATGTCTCTTCTTATTCCTTTCCATGTACCCATCATTTTCAGTCTTTTTGTAATCCATTGTATGCCGAATCTTTTGCAATCTTTTTGAAGTATTTGTCTTGGAAGATTACCGTTTCTTATATCGAATGGTATCTGATAGGTAGGTTTGCGGAAGTTTTCGATGATGATAGGATCTCTGTAAGCTCAAAGTTGCCTTGATATTTGTCCATGTCCTTGTTTTGTAGAATCGCCTGCTTCTGATAGTCTTCTTTCCAAGTGCTGCTAAGAGAGTGCCTTGATTCATGAAGTCTGTAATGCTGGAAATAATGCTAATGTCCCTAATTCTGGCTTTCTTCTGAAGGAATTTGTTTTATCTCTAATAACATAGCTAGTGTTCATAGGACACTAAGCTGATTCATTGCTGAGGTGTTCTCTTGACCTATCGTCTCCTCATGCTTTACTTACCTGTTACTACTTAGCCTGATGCCCACTTGTGTCCTTTGACTCTACATCACAGTCTGGATCTCCTGGTGACTTCTGAAATTCTTGCATGTGGCCTTATTCATGAATGGCTTCGTTTCCTTGAACTAGAATTGTTATGCACTGGTGAATCAAGCCTCAGGCCTGTTATTATTGCGAAACAGTTTCCACTGCATTCTTTACATAATTATTAAGTCATTATGCTTGTTGCTTTATGCATCTGGTTTTTTGAATGTCTTTCGCATTGATAAATCTTATTGTTCAAGTATATCATGTTCTCTTTCAACTGATTAATACCATTTCTTTTATGAATGCATGTTCTCTTTGGAATTCAAAGTTTTGTTCATGTTGGAGAAGCATGTTCGCTTTGGAAATGTAATGTAATTCATTTTAAGTGAAGTTATTCTTTAATTTATTTTTTAATGATTTTTATGATGAGTTATTTATTAAAGTTTTCTCAGTTGGTTTTGGTGAAAATGTTGAGGCATTCAAATAAGGTCAAATTTACCTGTGGAAATTCAAATTTGAATCTTAGTTTGAATAACCATTTGACGTATTCTTCTTGAAACGAGTCCCTTTGCTTGGAATAGAGCTTCTGTTTGCATTGAGGCTAACGCCTAGTTTGAATGGATGCTGTTTTCTTGGGAAATGTTTGTAATGTTCTCTATATAGCAATATTTTTATTGAATGCTAATGATCTAAATTGGCATAGTTACTACACAATTTTTGAGTAGTAAATATGTATAGAATCATGCTAAATGTCACTAATAATGACTCGTAATTTGTGTTGAACTTAATTGCCTGTATTGAAATGTTCTTAAATTTTTCTGTTGAAACTTGTTGCTGCTTGAGAAATGCTTCAATGTGTGTTAAGAATTATGCCTTGGATTCTATTATAATCTTTGATGCTTTATGGATTGCCTAATTGCATTTTTGATGCCTTTCACTTGCTTTATACCATTCAATGTGATCTAATTGGTATTCTGCATTGATTGGCACTTGCCCTATTTGTTGACTTCCTTCTTTGGGAATTTTTGCTGGGGAATCTATAGGTCTTTTCCTTATTTTCAGATTCACGCTTGTTTGCATGCTTTTTCGTGAATTATAGGCTTTCTTGATAATCTTGCCACTTCTTTTTTTCTTTGCATGATTCTTCTTGATTATAACTGCTCTTTTCCAGTGAATCTTCCTGAATTGCAAAAGGCAATTGTGTTCTAGGAATTAAATTCTCCTATGTAATAGCCCCAGTTCTTGCTGAGTGTTCTTTTGAAGGCATAAGTGTTATTGTTGTCTAATTGAACATTCGTGTCACTATGACACTAGGTCTGCAGCTGTTCTATGATGCCTGAGAACTATTGAGTTTCCTAGCGTCACTCCTGAGATCTTGCACTTCTGACTCTGAAGTGGTCACTGACACTGATCTCGTGTGCACTGGGATCAATTCGATCTATGGTGAATCGTAATGCTAGCTGTTCCTATGATCAAGGCTTTCCTTTCGACACTCGTTTACAAATGGTCTCATTCCGAAAGGCTTTGCTTGTGAAATCTCAAGCATTTTTGAATGGATTCATTTTAGATAAATGCATGCTTGTTATTCAATAATGCTTCCTATTTTCTAAATTCATTTACCATTGCAACGATTATTGCAAAGATTCATCATTTTGAATCCATGTTCCCATCATATGAACTTTACACTTTTGAATGCTTTCCTTAAGAACTGTTTCTTGTTTGAATTTTAGGTTACCTTCTTGCGTTACGTGAAGATTGCAGTTTTTATTTAAGTTTTAGTTTGAATTTTTAGTTTAATACTTTTTATTGATTTATTTATATTTTAAGTTTTTCTTAGTGTGGTTTAATGTTACGTTGGATCATAACAATTGTTCATCTAGTCGAAAATTAAGTTGGGGGTCTAAAATACAAAAAGTTTGTCCCGTTGCCGTTTCTCTATGCTATGAAACGCAATTACACCGCCATTTGCATTGCTGAATCAGCGTAGTCGGCCTCTGTTTTGCTGTGGGGAATGTGTATCTTCCTTGGGAAACAGGTTCCCTAATGTGTGCTGCACTATTTATTGGCTATCAATGTAAATTTAAATGGCTGCATGCTGCAATACATGAGGCGCAAATTTGCTCATTTTCAGTCATGCTATGCACATTGCTTTTGTTTGACCTAAGAGTACTTTAATAAGCATCGTGTCAGAATCTGTAGCTAAATGGTGCCACCCGGTGTGCAATGGGAACTCCACAGTAGAGTAAGAATGCAGTACTTAATGAATTCACTTGGTGAATTCTAAGATGTTTCTCCCCTTCAAATTTTTGTGTTGTTGGAAACACAATTGCTCTGTCATATGCCTTGACCAAAAAGAGCTGACTGCCCTTGATGTGCTGGCTTTGAATGCTAATCTCCCTAGGAAAATGGTGTGTGAGAAGTCTGTTGCAATGCTTTTACTGGCATTGAGCCCTAAATGCACTGTTGCGAGTTGTAATTCCTGATTCTCACTTGTTCCCTTTCATTGACATTATGCTCTAGAGGGTGACTGCTTTGGCTTGCGGCTTATCCTCCTTTCACATTTAGTAATCCCCAACTCCATTATGCCACGATCATTGATTTGGGACATTCACAGTTACTTGTGGGAAAGCATTATTTGGGATCTGGGCGAAATCCGTATACTCTTTCTTTATACTTTTTTTGTTATGGACAAGGGAATTACACGGTCGATTGTTTTGCAGAATAGGCTTTCTTCGGCCTGAAGTGAATAGGCATCTTCCTTGGGTAAGTCTGTGCCAAAAGTGTGCTGCACTGTGATCTCTTTGCTATGACTTCATAGCTGCCTGCTGTAATAATTCCGTCTCACTCGTTTCCCCTTGATTTGTGTTCCTTTCCAGAGAGGGCCTTTGCTTAGGAGAGTGTAACGTCTGTGTTTCACTGATAGGAATGTGCAAACCATAGCGCCCCAATGAGTGACATAAGTGCTCCACCGTTACTTGCTGGAGAGCATCATTTGTTTATGAGGAGAATTCTAAATGTTTCCTTATTGCCTTTCCTCCTAATAACGAATACTAGTGCTGTGCAGTTTTCATTCATGAATAAGCACTGAGAGGCGATGTTCAAGTTGTGCTGAATGTGGGTCCTCCTTGGAACACGCTATTCGAGTGTGCACTGCCAGGCTGTTCACTTGAAGCCTGTAGTAAGCTAGCTTAGTGCATGCTGTCATCCTTGATGCTTAGAGTTTCCCTTTACATACACCATACTATTCAGCGAGCATCTGGTGGGTGCAACATGTGCTGAACTGTCTGGAACCAGATCCCCACAGTCATCGGTACCAAGGCGTACTTCATTCACTGGTGGATGCTGAAAAGTTTCTCTTTTGACACTGGCGTCTAATTCCGAGTAAAATGGCTCTGCGGTTTCCTTTGCCAACAAGGCCTCAATGCCTTTGTTTTGTTGGCGGAAATCAAGCGTCTTCCACCGGAGACATTCTTGTAAATTGCAATTCATTGTATAGGGCGATAATATGACACTGGCTTCGTCTTTTGTGTAATACCTGATTCTCCCCATTTTCTTTAATGTCTATTATACTGCATTGAGTGCATATGTCTATGAGAGCTGTATTCCAAAGTTTCCTGTATAAATACGTGCAACTCCGTGGTTCCACACTGAGTGAAATGACCGATTCTCTCTCATTTTCGGGAAAGCATGATTCATCCACCTATTGAATTCTAAATGATTTTTGATTCACATGTGTCTCTTGTAGGAAATGCAATGGTTCTTCTTTGGCATTAACGGTGAAGAGCTGACAGGCTTCGCTTGCTTGGTGGAAGTGTGTATTAGGTTTGGAAACACCATTTTAACATTTGATATATTTATTCATTTGTTATTTGATAGAGTTATTTATTTTCAAGTGGTTGTTTTCTTGCTTGGTGTCTGGTGTAATAAATGATTCTCAAGGTCCAGGTTCACTAAGCGCAGCAGAGCGATTTGACAATACTTCACCTGTCGGAAAGAGCTCCCAAATTGTGCCACAATGAGTTAAAGGAGTGCTGAACACCTACTTGTAGAGGAGGATCATTTGTTTTCTCTTGAAATATAAAAAGTTTGTCCCTTTGCTGTTTCTCTATGCTATGAAACGCAATTACACCGCCATTTGCATTGCTGAATCAGCGTAGTCGGCCTCTGTTTTGCTGTGGGGAATGTGTGTCTTCCTTGGGAAACAGGTTCTGTAATGTGTGCTGCACTATTTATTGGCAATCAATGTAATTCTAAATTGCTGCATGCTGCAATACATGAGGCGCAAAGTTGCTCATTTTCAGTCATGCTATGCACATTGCATTTGTTTGACGTAAGAGTACTTTAATAAACAACGTATTAGAATCTGTAGCTAAATGGTGCCACCCGGTGTGCAATGGGAACTCCACAGTAGACTAAGAATGCAGTACTTAATGAATTCACTTGGTGAATTCTAAGATGTTTCTCCTCTTCAAATTTTTGTGTTGTTGGAAACACAATTGCTCTGCCATATGCCTTGACCGAAAAGGGCTGACTGCCCTTGATGTGCTGGCTTTGAATGTTAATCTCCCTTGGAAAATGCTGTGTGAGAAGTCTGTTGCAATGCTTTTAATGGCATTGAGACCTAAATGCACTGTTGCGAGTTGTAATTCCTGATTCTCACTTGTTCCCTTTCATTGACATTATGCTCTAGAGGGTGACTGCTTTGGCTTGCGGCTTATCCTCCTTTCACATTTAGTAATCCCCAACTCCATTGTGCCACGATCAGTGATTTGGGACATTCACAGTTACTTGTGGGAAAGCATTATTTGGGATCTGGGCGAATTCCGTATACTCTCTCTTTATACCTTTTTTTGTTATGGACAAGGGAATTACACGGTCGATTGTTTTGCAGAATAGGCTTTCTTCGGCCTGAAGTGAATAGGCATCTTCCTTGGATAAGTCTGTGCCAAAAGTGTGCTGCACTGTGATCTCTTTGCTATGACTTCATAGCTGCCTGCAGTAATAATTCCGTCTCACTCGTTTCCCCTTGATTTGTGTTCCTTTCCAGAGCGGGCCTTTGCTTAGGAGAGTGTAATATCTGTGTTTCACTGAAAGGAATGTGGAAAACATAGCGCCCCAATGAGTGACATAAGTGCTCCACCGTTACTTGCTGGAGAGCATCATTTGTTTATGAGGAGAATTCTAAATGTTTCCTTATTGACTTTCCTCCTAATATCGCATACCAGTGCTGTGCAGTTTTCACTCATGAATAAGCACTGAGAGGCGATGTTCAAGTTGTGCTGAATGTGGGTCCTCCTTGGAACACGCTATTCGAGTGTGCACTGCCAGGCTGTTCACCTGCAGCCTGTAGTAACGTAGCTTTGTGCATGCTGTCATCCTTGATGCTCAGAGTTTCCCTTTACATACACTATACTATTCAGCGAGCATCTGGTGGGTGCAACATGTGCTGAACTGTCTGGAACCAGATCTCCACAGTCATCGATACCAAGGCGTGCTTCCCTCACTGGTGAATGCTGACAAGTTTCTCTTTTGACACTGGCGTCTAATTCCGAGTAAAATGGCTCTGCGGTTTCCTTTGCCAACAAGGCCTCAATGCCTTTGTTTTGATGGCGGAAATCATCCGTCTTCCACCGGAGACATTCTTGTAAAGTGCAATTCATTGTATAGGGCGATAATATGACACTGGCTTCGTCTTTTGTATAATAACTGATTCTCCCCATTTTCTTTAATGTCTATTATACTACATTGAGTGCATATGCCTACGAGAGCTGTATTCCAAAGTTTCCTGTATAAATTCGTGCAACTCCGTGGTCCCACAATGCGTGAAATGACCGATTCACTCTCATTTTCGGGAAACCATGATTCATCCACCTATTGAATTCTCAATGATTTTTGATTCACATGTCTCTCTTGTATGAAATGCAACGGTTCTTCGTTGGCGTTAACGCTGAAGAGCTGACAGGCTTCGCTTGCTTGTTGGAAGTGTGTATTAGGTTTGGAAACACCATTTTAACATTTGATATATTTATTTATTTGTTATTTGATATAGTTATTTATTTTCAAGTGGTTGTTTTCTTGCTTGGTGTCTGGTTTAATAAATGATTTACAAGGTCCAGGTTCACTAAGCGCAGCAGAGCGATTTGACAATCCTTCACGTGTCGGAAAGAGCTCCCAAATTGTGCCACAATGAGGTAAAGGAGTGCTGAACACCTACTTGTAGAGGAGGATCATTTGTTTTCTCTTGAAATACAAAAAGTTTGTCCCGTTGCCGTTTCTCTATGCTATGAAACGCAATTACACCGCCATTTGCATTGCTGAATCAGCGTAGTCGGCCTCTGTTTTGCTGTGGGGAATGTGTATCTTCCTTGGGAAACAGGTTCCCTAATGTGTGCTGCACTATTTATTGGCTATCAATGTAAATTTAAATGGCTGCATGCTGCAATACATGAGGCGCAAATTTGCTCATTTTCAGTCATGCTATGCACATTGCTTTTGTTTGACCTAAGAGTACTTTAATAAGCATCGTGTCAGAATCTGTAGCTAAATGGTGCCACCCGGTGTGCAATGGGAACTCCACAGTAGAGTAAGAATGCAGTACTTAATGAATTCACTTGGTGAATTCTAAGATGTTTCTCCCCTTCAAATTTTTGTGTTGTTGGAAACACAATTGCTCTGTCATATGCCTTGACCAAAAAGAGCTGACTGCCCTTGATGTGCTGGCTTTGAATGCTAATCTCCCTAGGAAAATGGTGTGTGAGAAGTCTGTTGCAATGCTTTTACTGGCATTGAGCCCTAAATGCACTGTTGCGAGTTGTAATTCCTGATTCTCACTTGTTCCCTTTCATTGACATTATGCTCTAGAGGGTGACTGCTTTGGCTTGCGGCTTATCCTCCTTTCACATTTAGTAATCCCCAACTCCATTATGCCACGATCATTGATTTGGGACATTCACAGTTACTTGTGGGAAAGCATTATTTGGGATCTGGGCGAAATCCGTATACTCTTTCTTTATACTTTTTTTGTTATGGACAAGGGAATTACACGGTCGATTGTTTTGCAGAATAGGCTTTCTTCGGCCTGAAGTGAATAGGCATCTTCCTTGGGTAAGTCTGTGCCAAAAGTGTGCTGCACTGTGATCTCTTTGCTATGACTTCATAGCTGCCTGCTGTAATAATTCCGTCTCACTCGTTTCCCCTTGATTTGTGTTCCTTTCCAGAGAGGGCCTTTGCTTAGGAGAGTGTAACGTCTGTGTTTCACTGATAGGAATGTGCAAACCATAGCGCCCCAATGAGTGACATAAGTGCTCCACCGTTACTTGCTGGAGAGCATCATTTGTTTATGAGGAGAATTCTAAATGTTTCCTTATTACCTTTCCTCCTAATAACGAATACTAGTGCTGTGCAGTTTTCATTCATGAATAAGCACTGAGAGGCGATGTTCAAGTTGTGCTGAATGTGGGTCCTCCTTGGAACACGCTATTCGAGTGTGCACTGCCAGGCTGTTCACTTGAAGCCTGTAGTAAGCTAGCTTAGTGCATGCTGTCATCCTTGATGCTTAGAGTTTCCCTTTACATACACCATACTATTCAGCGAGCATCTGGTGGGTGCAACATGTGCTGAACTGTCTGGAACCAGATCCCCACAGTCATCGGTACCAAGGCGTACTTCATTCACTGGTGGATGCTGAAAAGTTTCTCTTTTGACACTGGCGTCTAATTCCGAGTAAAATGGCTCTGCGGTTTCCTTTGCCAACAAGGCCTCAATGCCTTTGTTTTGTTGGCGGAAATCAAGCGTCTTCCACCGGAGACATTCTTGTAAATTGCAATTCATTGTATAGGGCGATAATATGACACTGGCTTCGTCTTTTGTGTAATACCTGATTCTCCCCATTTTCTTTAATGTCTATTATACTGCATTGAGTGCATATGTCTATGAGAGCTGTATTCCAAAGTTTCCTGTATAAATACGTGCAACTCCGTGGTTCCACACTGAGTGAAATGACCGATTCTCTCTCATTTTCGGGAAAGCATGATTCATCCACCTATTGAATTCTAAATGATTTTTGATTCACATGTGTCTCTTGTAGGAAATGCAATGGTTCTTCTTTGGCATTAACGGTGAAGAGCTGACAGGCTTCGCTTGCTTGGTGGAAGTGTGTATTAGGTTTGGAAACACCATTTTAACATTTGATATATTTATTCATTTGTTATTTGATAGAGTTATTTATTTTCAAGTGGTTGTTTTCTTGCTTGGTGTCTGGTGTAATAAATGATTCTCAAGGTCCAGGTTCACTAAGCGCAGCAGAGCGATTTGACAATACTTCACCTGTCGGAAAGAGCTCCCAAATTGTGCCACAATGAGTTAAAGGAGTGCTGAACACCTACTTGTAGAGGAGGATCATTTGTTTTCTCTTGAAATATAAAAAGTTTGTCCCTTTGCTGTTTCTCTATGCTATGAAACGCAATTACACCGCCATTTGCATTGCTGAATCAGCGTAGTCGGCCTCTGTTTTGCTGTGGGGAATGTGTGTCTTCCTTGGGAAACAGGTTCTGTAATGTGTGCTGCACTATTTATTGGCAATCAATGTAATTCTAAATTGCTGCATGCTGCAATACATGAGGCGCAAAGTTGCTCATTTTCAGTCATGCTATGCACATTGCATTTGTTTGACGTAAGAGTACTTTAATAAACAACGTATTAGAATCTGTAGCTAAATGGTGCCACCCGGTGTGCAATGGGAACTCCACAGTAGACTAAGAATGCAGTACTTAATGAATTCACTTGGTGAATTCTAAGATGTTTCTCCTCTTCAAATTTTTGTGTTGTTGGAAACACAATTGCTCTGCCATATGCCTTGACCGAAAAGGGCTGACTGCCCTTGATGTGCTGGCTTTGAATGTTAATCTCCCTTGGAAAATGCTGTGTGAGAAGTCTGTTGCAATGCTTTTAATGGCATTGAGACCTAAATGCACTGTTGCGAGTTGTAATTCCTGATTCTCACTTGTTCCCTTTCATTGACATTATGCTCTAGAGGGTGACTGCTTTGGCTTGCGGCTTATCCTCCTTTCACATTTAGTAATCCCCAACTCCATTGTGCCACGATCAGTGATTTGGGACATTCACAGTTACTTGTGGGAAAGCATTATTTGGGATCTGGGCGAATTCCGTATACTCTCTCTTTATACCTTTTTTTGTTATGGACAAGGGAATTACACGGTCGATTGTTTTGCAGAATAGGCTTTCTTCGGCCTGAAGTGAATAGGCATCTTCCTTGGATAAGTCTGTGCCAAAAGTGTGCTGCACTGTGATCTCTTTGCTATGACTTCATAGCTGCCTGCAGTAATAATTCCGTCTCACTCGTTTCCCCTTGATTTGTGTTCCTTTCCAGAGCGGGCCTTTGCTTAGGAGAGTGTAATATCTGTGTTTCACTGAAAGGAATGTGGAAAACATAGCGCCCCAATGAGTGACATAAGTGCTCCACCGTTACTTGCTGGAGAGCATCATTTGTTTATGAGGAGAATTCTAAATGTTTCCTTATTGACTTTCCTCCTAATATCGCATACCAGTGCTGTGCAGTTTTCACTCATGAATAAGCACTGAGAGGCGATGTTCAAGTTGTGCTGAATGTGGGTCCTCCTTGGAACACGCTATTCGAGTGTGCACTGCCAGGCTGTTCACCTGCAGCCTGTAGTAACGTAGCTTTGTGCATGCTGTCATCCTTGATGCTCAGAGTTTCCCTTTACATACACTATACTATTCAGCGAGCATCTGGTGGGTGCAACATGTGCTGAACTGTCTGGAACCAGATCTCCACAGTCATCGATACCAAGGCGTGCTTCCTCACTGGTGAATGCTGACAAGTTTCTCTTTTGACACTGGCGTCTAATTCCGAGTAAAATGGCTCTGCGGTTTCCTTTGCCAACAAGGCCTCAATGCCTTTGTTTTGATGGCGGAAATCATCCGTCTTCCACCGGAGACATTCTTGTAAAGTGCAATTCATTGTATAGGGCGATAATATGACACTGGCTTCGTCTTTTGTATAATAACTGATTCTCCCCATTTTCTTTAATGTCTATTATACTACATTGAGTGCATATGCCTACGAGAGCTGTATTCCAAAGTTTCCTGTATAAATTCGTGCAACTCCGTGGTCCCACAATGCGTGAAATGACCGATTCACTCTCATTTTCGGGAAACCATGATTCATCCACCTATTGAATTCTCAATGATTTTTGATTCACATGTCTCTCTTGTATGAAATGCAACGGTTCTTCGTTGGCGTTAACGCTGAAGAGCTGACAGGCTTCGCTTGCTTGTTGGAAGTGTGTATTAGGTTTGGAAACACCATTTTAACATTTGATATATTTATTTATTTGTTATTTGATATAGTTATTTATTTTCAAGTGGTTGTTTTCTTGCTTGGTGTCTGGTTTAATAAATGATTTACAAGGTCCAGGTTCACTAAGCGCAGCAGAGCGATTTGACAATCCTTCACGTGTCGGAAAGAGCTCCCAAATTGTGCCACAATGAGGTAAAGGAGTGCTGAACACCTACTTGTAGAGGAGGATCATTTGTTTTCTCTTGAAATACAAAAAGTTTGTCCCGTTGCCGTTTCTCTATGCTATGAAACGCAATTACACCGCCATTTGCATTGCTGAATCAGCGTAGTCGGCCTCTGTTTTGCTGTGGGGAATGTGTATCTTCCTTGGGAAACAGGTTCCCTAATGTGTGCTGCACTATTTATTGGCTATCAATGTAAATTTAAATGGCTGCATGCTGCAATACATGAGGCGCAAATTTGCTCATTTTCAGTCATGCTATGCACATTGCTTTTGTTTGACCTAAGAGTACTTTAATAAGCATCGTGTCAGAATCTGTAGCTAAATGGTGCCACCCGGTGTGCAATGGGAACTCCACAGTAGAGTAAGAATGCAGTACTTAATGAATTCACTTGGTGAATTCTAAGATGTTTCTCCCCTTCAAATTTTTGTGTTGTTGGAAACACAATTGCTCTGTCATATGCCTTGACCAAAAAGAGCTGACTGCCCTTGATGTGCTGGCTTTGAATGCTAATCTCCCTAGGAAAATGGTGTGTGAGAAGTCTGTTGCAATGCTTTTACTGGCATTGAGCCCTAAATGCACTGTTGCGAGTTGTAATTCCTGATTCTCACTTGTTCCCTTTCATTGACATTATGCTCTAGAGGGTGACTGCTTTGGCTTGCGGCTTATCCTCCTTTCACATTTAGTAATCCCCAACTCCATTATGCCACGATCATTGATTTGGGACATTCACAGTTACTTGTGGGAAAGCATTATTTGGGATCTGGGCGAAATCCGTATACTCTTTCTTTATACTTTTTTTGTTATGGACAAGGGAATTACACGGTCGATTGTTTTGCAGAATAGGCTTTCTTCGGCCTGAAGTGAATAGGCATCTTCCTTGGGTAAGTCTGTGCCAAAAGTGTGCTGCACTGTGATCTCTTTGCTATGACTTCATAGCTGCCTGCTGTAATAATTCCGTCTCACTCGTTTCCCCTTGATTTGTGTTCCTTTCCAGAGAGGGCCTTTGCTTAGGAGAGTGTAACGTCTGTGTTTCACTGATAGGAATGTGCAAACCATAGCGCCCCAATGAGTGACATAAGTGCTCCACCGTTACTTGCTGGAGAGCATCATTTGTTTATGAGGAGAATTCTAAATGTTTCCTTATTGCCTTTCCTCCTAATAACGAATACTAGTGCTGTGCAGTTTTCATTCATGAATAAGCACTGAGAGGCGATGTTCAAGTTGTGCTGAATGTGGGTCCTCCTTGGAACACGCTATTCGAGTGTGCACTGCCAGGCTGTTCACTTGAAGCCTGTAGTAAGCTAGCTTAGTGCATGCTGTCATCCTTGATGCTTAGAGTTTCCCTTTACATACACCATACTATTCAGCGAGCATCTGGTGGGTGCAACATGTGCTGAACTGTCTGGAACCAGATCCCCACAGTCATCGGTACCAAGGCGTACTTCATTCACTGGTGGATGCTGAAAAGTTTCTCTTTTGACACTGGCGTCTAATTCCGAGTAAAATGGCTCTGCGGTTTCCTTTGCCAACAAGGCCTCAATGCCTTTGTTTTGTTGGCGGAAATCAAGCGTCTTCCACCGGAGACATTCTTGTAAATTGCAATTCATTGTATAGGGCGATAATATGACACTGGCTTCGTCTTTTGTGTAATACCTGATTCTCCCCATTTTCTTTAATGTCTATTATACTGCATTGAGTGCATATGTCTATGAGAGCTGTATTCCAAAGTTTCCTGTATAAATACGTGCAACTCCGTGGTTCCACACTGAGTGAAATGACCGATTCTCTCTCATTTTCGGGAAAGCATGATTCATCCACCTATTGAATTCTCAATGATTTTTGATTCACATGTGTCTCTTGTAGGAAATGCAATGGTTCTTCTTTGGCATTAACCGTGAAGAGCTGACAGGTTTCGCTTGCTTGGTGGAAGTGTGTATTAGGTTTGGAAACACCATTTTAACATTTGATATATTTATTCATTTGTTATTTGATAGAGTTATTTATTTTCAAGTGGTTGTTTTCTTGCTTGGTGTCTGGTGTAATAAATGATTCTCAAGGTCCAGGTTCACTAAGCGCAGCAGAGCGATTTGACAATACCCTTTACCTGTCGGAAAGAGCTCCCAAATTGTGCCACAATGAGTTAAAGGAGTGCTGAACACCTACTTGTAGAGGAGGATCATTTGTTTTCTCTTGAAATATAAAAAGTTTGTCCCTTTGCTGTTTCTCTATGCTATGAAACGCAATTACACCGCCATTTGCATTGCTGAATCAGCGTAGTCGGCCTCTGTTTTGCTGTGGGGAATGTGTGTCTTCCTTGGGAAACAGGTTCTGTAATGTGTGCTGCACTATTTATTGGCAATCAATGTAATTCTAAATTGCTGCATGCTGCAATACATGAGGCGCAAAGTTGCTCATTTTCAGTCATGCTATGCACATTGCATTTGTTTGACGTAAGAGTACTTTAATAAACAACGTATTAGAATCTGTAGCTAAATGGTGCCACCCGGTGTGCAATGGGAACTCCACAGTAGACTAAGAATGCAGTACTTAATGAATTCACTTGGTGAATTCTAAGATGTTTCTCCTCTTCAAATTTTTGTGTTGTTGGAAACACAATTGCTCTGCCATATGCCTTGACCGAAAAGGGCTGACTGCCCTTGATGTGCTGGCTTTGAATGTTAATCTCCCTTGGAAAATGCTGTGTGAGAAGTCTGTTGCAATGCTTTTAATGGCATTGAGACCTAAATGCACTGTTGCGAGTTGTAATTCCTGATTCTCACTTGTTCCCTTTCATTGACATTATGCTCTAGAGGGTGACTGCTTTGGCTTGCGGCTTATCCTCCTTTCACATTTAGTAATCCCCAACTCCATTGTGCCACGATCAGTGATTTGGGACATTCACAGTTACTTGTGGGAAAGCATTATTTGGGATCTGGGCGAATTCCGTATACTCTCTCTTTATACCTTTTTTTGTTATGGACAAGGGAATTACACGGTCGATTGTTTTGCAGAATAGGCTTTCTTCGGCCTGAAGTGAATAGGCATCTTCCTTGGATAAGTCTGTGCCAAAAGTGTGCTGCACTGTGATCTCTTTGCTATGACTTCATAGCTGCCTGCAGTAATAATTCCGTCTCACTCGTTTCCCCTTGATTTGTGTTCCTTTCCAGAGCGGGCCTTTGCTTAGGAGAGTGTAATATCTGTGTTTCACTGAAAGGAATGTGGAAAACATAGCGCCCCAATGAGTGACATAAGTGCTCCACCGTTACTTGCTGGAGAGCATCATTTGTTTATGAGGAGAATTCTAAATGTTTCCTTATTGACTTTCCTCCTAATATCGCATACCAGTGCTGTGCAGTTTTCACTCATGAATAAGCACTGAGAGGCGATGTTCAAGTTGTGCTGAATGTGGGTCCTCCTTGGAACACGCTATTCGAGTGTGCACTGCCAGGCTGTTCACCTGCAGCCTGTAGTAACGTAGCTTTGTGCATGCTGTCATCCTTGATGCTCAGAGTTTCCCTTTACATACACTATACTATTCAGCGAGCATCTGGTGGGTGCAACATGTGCTGAACTGTCTGGAACCAGATCTCCACAGTCATCGATACCAAGGCGTGCTTCCCTCACTGGTGAATGCTGACAAGTTTCTCTTTTGACACTGGCGTCTAATTCCGAGTAAAATGGCTCTGCGGTTTCCTTTGCCAACAAGGCCTCAATGCCTTTGTTTTGATGGCGGAAATCATCCGTCTTCCACCGGAGACATTCTTGTAAAGTGCAATTCATTGTATAGGGCGATAATATGACACTGGCTTCGTCTTTTGTATAATAACTGATTCTCCCCATTTTCTTTAATGTCTATTATACTACATTGAGTGCATATGCCTACGAGAGCTGTATTCCAAAGTTTCCTGTATAAATTCGTGCAACTCCGTGGTCCCACAATGCGTGAAATGACCGATTCACTCTCATTTTCGGGAAACCATGATTCATCCACCTATTGAATTCTCAATGATTTTTGATTCACATGTCTCTCTTGTATGAAATGCAACGGTTCTTCGTTGGCGTTAACGCTGAAGAGCTGACAGGCTTCGCTTGCTTGTTGGAAGTGTGTATTAGGTTTGGAAACACCATTTTAACATTTGATATATTTATTTATTTGTTATTTGATATAGTTATTTATTTTCAAGTGGTTGTTTTCTTGCTTGGTGTCTGGTTTAATAAATGATTTACAAGGTCCAGGTTCACTAAGCGCAGCAGAGCGATTTGACAATCCTTCACGTGTCGGAAAGAGCTCCCAAATTGTGCCACAATGAGGTAAAGGAGTGCTGAACACCTACTTGTAGAGGAGGATCATTTGTTTTCTCTTGAAATACAAAAAGTTTGTCCCGTTGCCGTTTCTCTATGCTATGAAACGCAATTACACCGCCATTTGCATTGCTGAATCAGCGTAGTCGGCCTCTGTTTTGCTGTGGGGAATGTGTATCTTCCTTGGGAAACAGGTTCCCTAATGTGTGCTGCACTATTTATTGGCTATCAATGTAAATTTAAATGGCTGCATGCTGCAATACATGAGGCGCAAATTTGCTCATTTTCAGTCATGCTATGCACATTGCTTTTGTTTGACCTAAGAGTACTTTAATAAGCATCGTGTCAGAATCTGTAGCTAAATGGTGCCACCCGGTGTGCAATGGGAACTCCACAGTAGAGTAAGAATGCAGTACTTAATGAATTCACTTGGTGAATTCTAAGATGTTTCTCCCCTTCAAATTTTTGTGTTGTTGGAAACACAATTGCTCTGTCATATGCCTTGACCAAAAAGAGCTGACTGCCCTTGATGTGCTGGCTTTGAATGCTAATCTCCCTAGGAAAATGGTGTGTGAGAAGTCTGTTGCAATGCTTTTACTGGCATTGAGCCCTAAATGCACTGTTGCGAGTTGTAATTCCTGATTCTCACTTGTTCCCTTTCATTGACATTATGCTCTAGAGGGTGACTGCTTTGGCTTGCGGCTTATCCTCCTTTCACATTTAGTAATCCCCAACTCCATTATGCCACGATCATTGATTTGGGACATTCACAGTTACTTGTGGGAAAGCATTATTTGGGATCTGGGCGAAATCCGTATACTCTTTCTTTATACTTTTTTTGTTATGGACAAGGGAATTACACGGTCGATTGTTTTGCAGAATAGGCTTTCTTCGGCCTGAAGTGAATAGGCATCTTCCTTGGGTAAGTCTGTGCCAAAAGTGTGCTGCACTGTGATCTCTTTGCTATGACTTCATAGCTGCCTGCTGTAATAATTCCGTCTCACTCGTTTCCCCTTGATTTGTGTTCCTTTCCAGAGAGGGCCTTTGCTTAGGAGAGTGTAACGTCTGTGTTTCACTGATAGGAATGTGCAAACCATAGCGCCCCAATGAGTGACATAAGTGCTCCACCGTTACTTGCTGGAGAGCATCATTTGTTTATGAGGAGAATTCTAAATGTTTCCTTATTGCCTTTCCTCCTAATAACGAATACTAGTGCTGTGCAGTTTTCATTCATGAATAAGCACTGAGAGGCGATGTTCAAGTTGTGCTGAATGTGGGTCCTCCTTGGAACACGCTATTCGAGTGTGCACTGCCAGGCTGTTCACTTGAAGCCTGTAGTAAGCTAGCTTAGTGCATGCTGTCATCCTTGATGCTTAGAGTTTCCCTTTACATACACCATACTATTCAGCGAGCATCTGGTGGGTGCAACATGTGCTGAACTGTCTGGAACCAGATCCCCACAGTCATCGGTACCAAGGCGTACTTCATTCACTGGTGGATGCTGAAAAGTTTCTCTTTTGACACTGGCGTCTAATTCCGAGTAAAATGGCTCTGCGGTTTCCTTTGCCAACAAGGCCTCAATGCCTTTGTTTTGTTGGCGGAAATCAAGCGTCTTCCACCGGAGACATTCTTGTAAATTGCAATTCATTGTATAGGGCGATAATATGACACTGGCTTCGTCTTTTGTGTAATACCTGATTCTCCCCATTTTCTTTAATGTCTATTATACTGCATTGAGTGCATATGTCTATGAGAGCTGTATTCCAAAGTTTCCTGTATAAATACGTGCAACTCCGTGGTTCCACACTGAGTGAAATGACCGATTCTCTCTCATTTTCGGGAAAGCATGATTCATCCACCTATTGAATTCTAAATGATTTTTGATTCACATGTGTCTCTTGTAGGAAATGCAATGGTTCTTCTTTGGCATTAACGGTGAAGAGCTGACAGGCTTCGCTTGCTTGGTGGAAGTGTGTATTAGGTTTGGAAACACCATTTTAACATTTGATATATTTATTCATTTGTTATTTGATAGAGTTATTTATTTTCAAGTGGTTGTTTTCTTGCTTGGTGTCTGGTGTAATAAATGATTCTCAAGGTCCAGGTTCACTAAGCGCAGCAGAGCGATTTGACAATACTTCACCTGTCGGAAAGAGCTCCCAAATTGTGCCACAATGAGTTAAAGGAGTGCTGAACACCTACTTGTAGAGGAGGATCATTTGTTTTCTCTTGAAATATAAAAAGTTTGTCCCTTTGCTGTTTCTCTATGCTATGAAACGCAATTACACCGCCATTTGCATTGCTGAATCAGCGTAGTCGGCCTCTGTTTTGCTGTGGGGAATGTGTGTCTTCCTTGGGAAACAGGTTCTGTAATGTGTGCTGCACTATTTATTGGCAATCAATGTAATTCTAAATTGCTGCATGCTGCAATACATGAGGCGCAAAGTTGCTCATTTTCAGTCATGCTATGCACATTGCATTTGTTTGACGTAAGAGTACTTTAATAAACAACGTATTAGAATCTGTAGCTAAATGGTGCCACCCGGTGTGCAATGGGAACTCCACAGTAGACTAAGAATGCAGTACTTAATGAATTCACTTGGTGAATTCTAAGATGTTTCTCCTCTTCAAATTTTTGTGTTGTTGGAAACACAATTGCTCTGCCATATGCCTTGACCGAAAAGGGCTGACTGCCCTTGATGTGCTGGCTTTGAATGTTAATCTCCCTTGGAAAATGCTGTGTGAGAAGTCTGTTGCAATGCTTTTAATGGCATTGAGACCTAAATGCACTGTTGCGAGTTGTAATTCCTGATTCTCACTTGTTCCCTTTCATTGACATTATGCTCTAGAGGGTGACTGCTTTGGCTTGCGGCTTATCCTCCTTTCACATTTAGTAATCCCCAACTCCATTGTGCCACGATCAGTGATTTGGGACATTCACAGTTACTTGTGGGAAAGCATTATTTGGGATCTGGGCGAATTCCGTATACTCTCTCTTTATACCTTTTTTTGTTATGGACAAGGGAATTACACGGTCGATTGTTTTGCAGAATAGGCTTTCTTCGGCCTGAAGTGAATAGGCATCTTCCTTGGATAAGTCTGTGCCAAAAGTGTGCTGCACTGTGATCTCTTTGCTATGACTTCATAGCTGCCTGCAGTAATAATTCCGTCTCACTCGTTTCCCCTTGATTTGTGTTCCTTTCCAGAGCGGGCCTTTGCTTAGGAGAGTGTAATATCTGTGTTTCACTGAAAGGAATGTGGAAAACATAGCGCCCCAATGAGTGACATAAGTGCTCCACCGTTACTTGCTGGAGAGCATCATTTGTTTATGAGGAGAATTCTAAATGTTTCCTTATTGACTTTCCTCCTAATATCGCATACCAGTGCTGTGCAGTTTTCACTCATGAATAAGCACTGAGAGGCGATGTTCAAGTTGTGCTGAATGTGGGTCCTCCTTGGAACACGCTATTCGAGTGTGCACTGCCAGGCTGTTCACCTGCAGCCTGTAGTAACGTAGCTTTGTGCATGCTGTCATCCTTGATGCTCAGAGTTTCCCTTTACATACACTATACTATTCAGCGAGCATCTGGTGGGTGCAACATGTGCTGAACTGTCTGGAACCAGATCTCCACAGTCATCGATACCAAGGCGTGCTTCCCTCACTGGTGAATGCTGACAAGTTTCTCTTTTGACACTGGCGTCTAATTCCGAGTAAAATGGCTCTGCGGTTTCCTTTGCCAACAAGGCCTCAATGCCTTTGTTTTGATGGCGGAAATCATCCGTCTTCCACCGGAGACATTCTTGTAAAGTGCAATTCATTGTATAGGGCGATAATATGACACTGGCTTCGTCTTTTGTATAATAACTGATTCTCCCCATTTTCTTTAATGTCTATTATACTACATTGAGTGCATATGCCTACGAGAGCTGTATTCCAAAGTTTCCTGTATAAATTTTGCAACTCCGTGGTCCCACAATGCGTGAAATGACCGATTCACTCTCATTTTCGGGAAACATGATTCATCCACCTATTGAATTCTCAATGATTTTTGATTCACATGTCTCTCTTGTAGAAATGCAAGGGTTTTTCGTTTGGGGTTAACGCTGAAGAGCTGACAGGCTTCGCTTGCTTGTTGGAAGTGTGTATTAGGTTTGGAAACACCATTTTAACATTTGATATATTTTATTTGTTATTTGATATAGTTATTTATTTTCAAGTGGGTTTTTTTCTTGCTTGGTGTCTGGTTTAATAAATGATTTACAAGGTCCAGGTTCACTAAGCGCAGCAGAGCGATTTGACAATCCCTTTACGTGTCGGAAAGAGCTCCCAAATTGTGCCACAATGAGGGAAAGGAGTGCTGAACACCTACTTGTAGAGGAGGGTCATTTGTTTTCTCTTGAAATACAAAAAGTTTGTCCCGTTGCCGTTTCTCTATGCTATGAAACGCAATTACACCGCCATTTGCATTGCTGAATCAGCGTAGTCGGCCTCTGTTTTGCTGTGGGGAATGTGTATCTTCCTTGGGGAAAAAGGTTTCCCCAATGTGTGCTGCACTATTTATTGGCTATCAATGTAAATTTTAAAAGGGTGCATGCTGCAATACATGAGGCGCAAATTTTCTCATTTTCAGTCATGCTATGCACATTGCTTTTGTTTGACCTAAGATACTTTAATAAGCACGTGTCAGAATCTGTAGCTAAATGGTGCCACCCGGTGTGCAATGGGAACTCCACAGTAGAGTAAGAATGCAGTACTTAATGAATTCACTTGGTGAATTCTAAGATGTTTCCCCCTTCAAATTTTTGTGTTGTTGGAAACACAATTGCTCTGTCATATGCCTTGACCAAAAAGAGCTGACTGCCCTTGATGTGCTGGCTTTGAATGCTAATCTCCCTAGGAAAATGGTGTGTGAAAGTCTGTTGCAATGCTTTTACTGGCATTGACCCCAAATGCACTGTTGCGAGTTGTAATTTCCCGATTCTCACTTGTTCCCTTTCATTGACATTATGCTCTAGAGGGTGACTCTTTGGCTTGCGGCTTATCCTCCTTTCACATTTAGTAATCCCCAACTCCATTATGCCACGATCATTGATTTGGGGCATTCACAGTTACTTGTGGGAAAGCATTATTTGGGATCTGGGGGAAATCCGTATACTCTTTCTTTATACTTTTTTTGTTATGGACAAGGGAATTACACGGTCGATTGTTTTGCAGAATAGGCTTTCTTCGGCCTGAAGTGAATAGGCATCTTCCTTGGGTAAGTCTGTGCCAAAAGTGTGCTGCACTGTGATCTCTTTGCTATGACTTCATAGCTGCCTGCTGTAAAATTCCGTCTCACTCGTTTCCCCTTGATTTGTGTTCCTTTCCAGAGAGGGGCCCTTTTCTTAGGGAGTGTAACGTCTGTGTTTCACTGATAGGAATGTGCAAACCCTAGCGCCCCAATGAGTGACATAAGTGCTCCACCGTTACTTGCTGGAGAGCATCATTTGTTTATGAGGAGAATTCTAAATGTTTCCTTATTCCTTTTCCCCCTAATAACGAATACTAGTGCTGTGCAGTTTTTATTCATGAATAAGCACTGAGAGGCGAGTTCAAGTTGTGCTGAATGTGGGTCCTCCTTGGAACACGCATTCGAGTGTGCACTGCCAGGCTGTTCACTTGAAGCCTGTAGTAAGCTAGCTTTGTGCATGCTGTCATCCTTGATGCTTAGAGTTTCCCTTTACATACACCATACTATTCAGCGAGCATCTGGTGGGTGCAACATGTGCTGAACTGTCTGGAACCAGATCACCACAGTCATCGGTACCAAGGCGTACTTCATTCACTGGTGGATGCTGAAAAGTTTCTCTTTTGACACTGGCGTCTAATTCCGAGTAAAATGGCTCTGCGGTTTCCTTTGCCAACAAAGCCTCAATGCTTGGTTTTGTTGGCGGAAATCAAGCGTCTTCCACCGGAGACATTCTTGTAAATTTCAATTCATTCTATAGGGCGATAATATGACACTGGCTTCGTCTTTTGTGTAATACCTGATTCTCCCCATTTTCATTAATGTCTATTATACTGCATTGAGTGCATATGTCTATGAGAGCTGTATTCCAAAGTTTCCTGTATAAATACGTGCAACTCCGTGGTTCCACACTGAGTGAAATGACCGATTCTCTCATTTTCGGGAAAGCATGATTCATCCACCTATTGAATTCTCAATGATTTTGATTCACATGTCTCTCTATAGGAAATGCAATGGTTCTTCTTTGGCATTAACGGTGAAGAGCTGACAGGCTTCGCTTGCTTGGTGGAAGTGTGTATTAGGTTTGGAAACACCATTTTAACATTTGATATATTTATTCATTTGTTATTTGATAGAGGTATTTATTTTCAAGTGGTTGTTTTCTTGCTTGGTGTCTGGTGTAATAAATGATTCTCAAGGTCCAGGTTCACTAAGCGCAGCAGAGCCATTTGACAATGCTTCACGTGTTGGAAAGAGCTCCCAAATTGTGCCACAATGAGTTTAAGGAGTGCTGAACACCTACTTGTAGAGGAGGATCATTTGTTTTCTTTGAAATATAAAAAGTTTGTCCCTTTGCTGTTTCTCTATGCTATGAAACGCAATTACACCGCCATTTGCATTGCTGAATCAGCGTAGTCGGCCTCTGTTTTGCTGTGGGGAATGTGTGTCTTCCTTGGGAAACAGGTTTTGTAATGTGTGCTGCACTATTTATGGCAATCAATGTAATTCTAAATTGCTGCATGCTGCAATACATGAGGCGCAAAATTGCTCATTTTCAGTCATGCTATGCACATTGCATTTGTTTGACCTAAGAGTTATTTAATAAACAACGTATTAGAATCTGTAGCTAAATGATGCCACCCGGTGTGCAATGGGAACTCCACAGTAGACTAAGAATGCAGTACTTAATGAATTCACTTGGTGACTTCTAAGATGTTTCTCCCCTTCAAATTTTTGTGTTGTTGGAAACACAATTGCTCTGCCATATGCCTTGACCGAAAAGGGCTGACTGCCCTTGATGTGCTGGCTTTGAATGTTAATCTCCCTTGGAAAATGGTGTGGGAAGTCTGTTGCAATGTTTTAATGGCATTGAGACCTAAATGCACTGTTTCGAGTTGTAATTCCTGATTCTCACTTGTTCCCTTTCATTGACATTATGCTCTAGGGTGACTGCTTTGGCTTGCGGCTTATCCTCCTTTCACATTTAGTAATCCCAACTCCATTTTGCCACGATCAGTGATTTGGGACATTCACAGTTATTGTGGGAAAGCATTATTTGGGATCTGGGCGAATTCCGTATACTCTCTCTTTATACCTTTTTTTGTTATAGACAAGGGAATTACACGGTCGATTGTTTTGCAGAATAGGCTTTCTTCGGCCTGAAGTGAATAGGCATCTTCTTGGATAAGTCTGTGCCAAAAGTGTGCTGCATGTGATCTCTGCTATGACTTCATAGCTGTGCAGTAATAAGTCTTGTTTGTCTCCTTTCCAGGGGGCCTTTGTGTTCCTTTCCAGATTAGAGGTGGGGCCAGGGGAATGGGGAAACACTGAAGGGCCCAATGGTGACAAAGGTGGTCCAGGACATAGGGGGAGAGATTTGTTTTTTTTTGAGGGATTTACTTGTTTCCTTATGATTTCCTTAATAATGTTTTACAATTTTGGAGCTTTTTGCTAGTGATCAAGAGAGTGATTGCGCAGTTGTGCTGAAATGTGGGGACTCCTTGGAAGCCTTGGAGGAGGTGTAGAAGGCTTGTTCAGGCTGCAGGACAGCAGGAGATGAGATGAGTCCAATGCTTTGACAGGAAGGTGAGGGGCCTGGTACACTACTATTTGAGAGAGGAGAGGTGGGACACTAATGAAGCCTGCGGAAGGAGAGGGGGATGCGTCAGTGGAGGCTGGGAGGCTTCAGACATGGTGAATGCTGACAAGGTTCTCTTTGGAATGGGTGGAAAGGAAAATGGCTCTGCGGGTTTTTTTTGTAAGGTAAGGCCTTGCTTATTTTTTTGGTGGGGAAATCATCCGTCTTAGGAGGAGGCATTTTGAGATAGGGCGTCATTGGAAGGTGGACTGGGTCAATCTGGCTAGGTTTTTGCTGAAATGGTATTGTTTTCTCTATAATGTGTAGGAATAGTGTATATTCTAAAATAGCCTATAATCTCCTGTTTTCCAAAGTGATTCTGATAATTTCGGTGGGGATGGACATGCGTGAAATGATGAGGACCTGTATTCGGGGAAAATGATTTGATTCATGTCTCCATGAGGTTGATTCACAGGTCTTTGTTTTGAATGAATTCGGGGGAAACGGGGCATTTAACAGCTGAAGGTTCGATTGCTGGGGGAAGTGAGTATGAATAGGAGGGAAACAGGTTTATATTTTAACGCTGAGGAATTTTATTTTTTAACATTGTATAGTTTTGGTTTTGGTTTGGTTGAGATTTGCAGGGTGGTTTTTATAATTGATTTATAGGTGCCAGGGAGGGTTGTTTTCTGAACTGGACTGGAGGGGGAGACTACAATGAGGTCCAGGTGAAGGCACAGGCGGTGGGAAGATCCTTGAGGGGGCTCATGTAAGGGAAAAAATGAAAAGGCTTGAAATAGGTATAGAGTGCTGAACAGAGATTCTATGAGAGCCATGTTTTGCTAGTGAATGCAGGAATCAGGGAATGGGGGTTTCTCTAGGGGGGAGGAGGTGTAAGGAAGCTGCATTGCAGGCCTCAATGTTTTGCTGTGGGAAGTGTATCTTCAAGTAGACAGGGCTATGCGGGGCATTTTTAGGGGGTAAATAAAATTTTAATGGGTCATGGCTAGCAATATTGCTTTGTTTTGCTCAGATGCTGTAATGCTGGTTTGTTTGAGGAAGTTGTACAATGGGGATCCACCGGGGTGAAGTGGCGAATGGGTGTGTAGAGGAAGAAATGAAGTACTTGGAAGAGAGTTTCTAGAATTCAATGGTGAAAAAGAACTCCCCTGGAATTTTTTGGTTGGTGGGAACAACACTTGAGCATAAAAGAGTGAAAGAGCTTGGCCTTGATGGGCTTTGAATGCTAATCTCCCAAGGGTATGTGTGGTGAGAAGTCTGTTGCGGTGTTTTACTGTCATTGGGCTAAATGCATTCTTTCATTCATCTATTCTCTGATTCTCACTTTTTCTTTATTGACTTGACTGCTTTTTTTGCGCTTTTCTTTTTTTTCTATTTTTTTCACTTTGTCTCTCATTTGCCATGATCATTTTTGACATTCTTGTTATTTTTTCTTTCTTTTCTTCTTTCTTTGGTTTTTTTATCTTTTTTACCTTACTTGTACTTTTTTTTCAATTCTTTCACGTCGATTGTTTTGCATAGGTTTTTTTTTTGAAGTCTTAGTTTCTTGGGTAATCTGTCTTGTGCTCAAGTGTCCTTCTTTCTTCTTTTTGCTTGCTTTCTACTAATTTCGTCTCACTCGTTGTTGGGAGCCAACATCTTGGCCACATGCATTTTGGCCACATGCATTTAGGCCTATGGAGACCTGCCTGGAATATTGTCTCTGGTATAAGGAGAGCACTACAACTATTATATTGGCGTATGAATAAAAGACCAATGCATACACATAATAATAAAGTTTATACAGCGATATATAAAATTTTATTAGGACTAAAAGAAATTCACAGCAGAAATCATTTTCCATTTCTCCCTCTTTTCTTAAACTGTTTCTTTCTTCTCAGAGGTATTTTTTAGCTGTTATTTCCTGGTAAACTGGTTAGTCAGCCTTTGTTCTTGCTAGAAAGTTTCCTTTAGGTTAAAGTTAAACATTATAATTGTGATAATAGTTTTGTTATGTTGCCTTAGGTCAAGCAGAACGTTCTTGGTTTCTGCACGTGCTAAAACTTTCAGCCCCCGGTTATCGTCATGGCAACGGTGCAGCTCATTGTCCCAAAGTAGTGTGACAGGTTCCCAGACGCAGGTAGCTTTCACATAACAGGAAATAAGATTTAGATTTTAAGTAGAATTACAGATTTATTAAGTTTTATAAAATATAGAAGTAAGTTTATAGTTTGGATATTAATTAAGGCTAGTGATAAGGTTTATTAGAAGTTCAATTAAGATAATACATAGTGTTAAAAGTTAAGTAATGAAGTATATAAGGAAGTAAAGTTTAGACACAAGAAATTCATAGAAGTAGTGTTAAGATTTTAGTTTAAGGATAAGTTTTTAGGTAATTAGTATAGGACTTTAGGGCATTGCATATTAATAATCAGTAGGTTATAAGTATAATAAAAATAAATTCATAGATATGGTGAAAGGTTAAGTAATACTTAATGTGGTGTTTGATTATAACTTAGAAAGTTACAATAATAAGAGTATAGGTGTAAATTAATAGAATAAATATAAATTGAGTAAGGATAAAAGATTAGTATAAAGTTAAGGTAATAAGTTGATAGTTTTAGTTGTCAAAAATCATTAAAAGTTATTAGTTTTTGGATTTAATGTCAATCAGAGTTTAGCTCATTGGATTGATTAGAATTTAGAATTAATCAAGAAGTTTAGAACATAAAGCATAACATGAATGAGTTATGGGAAACATCTTGTGAAACTATTGATTAATTTGTGTACCTGTTACATTGTGGGCAGCACGTCATGCATCATGGAATTGTAATTGTGTGCATGGAATTTGAAAGTCTTGTGACAATCTTGTGAGGATGTGTACGCCCCCAGCAAGTGATTGTTACACTGCTGGAGGGTATGAAAAATGGTATATAAGTTGGAAGGAGTTTGAATAAAGTTGGCTTCAGTCCTGCCAGACTGTTCCCAGAAGAAATCGCCTCCGAGTGGTCTCTTCTTGACATCTGGAGCATCCGTTGCGGTCCTAACCCTTCCCTCTGTTGGGGCTGGTCCCCGACAGCTTTGGCGCCCGAACCCAGGGACCTGACTTCGGTAATTATCAAAATATATTTCACAGAAAATATATTTTACAGGTTGAAGGATTTCGGCTCCAGATGCTTCTTGCCTAAGTGCTGCAGCCCCCCGGAGTTCGCGGGTACAGAGGCAAGAGTGCACAAAGAGTGCACGAGCGTCGCCGAGGTACTGTGCGACTTCACGCCATTGAGTGTGATTTTTTATTTTCGTCGCTGGGGACAGTGCGACTATCTCTCGCCATAGGACGAGACACCCCTTGTATATATATATATATATAGTGTATATAAGTGTATATTGTACATACTAACAATTTGTTTTGCAGAAATGGGAAGTTGCGGCTCCAAGGAAAGGAGAGCATATATTCGTATTATGTGTAAAGCTTTGAAACATAAAGGTGTAAAAGTAAGTAGAGATAAAGTAAATTCTTTTCTAGACTTTGTACAGAAAGTTGCCTACTAATTCCACTTAAACTCTTTCTTTGTCTAAGATAAAGCAAAAGGCAGAAAAAATTATGAAAATTTCATTTTTAAAATAACCACCACGGTCAAACAAGTAATTACTAACAAAGAGGTAGCAAAAATTTTAGTAAAACAATTGGCTGTTAAAAATGCTAATAACATTGGTTAGACTTTAGTAAGACTGATAAAAAAGACCGGCAATATAATTGATTATATCAGACAATGCTAACAATAATTATGATGATTAAAAATCCTTCCTTCTTGCCACCCTTGCTACACCTCTCTCTAAAGTTTTCCTTTAAAAGTTAAGAATATTGAAATAAAGCCTGAACTTAGTCACACTTTTCTTTTCCTTATAGAAATGTACAAAGCTCAAGTAATAATAAACAAATGTATATAAGTGAAGTATGTGATATAAGTAATATGTAAATATATATATAAGCAATATAAGCTATGTATATAAAGAATATATAAGTAATATAAATATGTCATACATAAGTAATATGTAAATGATATAAGTAATATAAGTAAAATAAGTAATATAAGCAATGTAAGCAGTATATATATAGCAATATGAGCAATATATATAAGTAATATAAATAATATATAAGTAATAAACAAAAGAATATCTCATTACAGTAACTGTGGCCAAGTCAGACACATTAGCAGAGATTTGTTTGATTAAGCAAGTATGGCTAACTTACATGGCACACTGTCACCATTTACTGGGTCTACTCGACTAGAAACTTTGAGTCCCAATTGCCAAATAGACTTTCATTAAGCTAGAGAATGCCTATCTAAATTTTATAAAAATGGTAATTCTTTAAAACAATGAGCCACCCCTGAGAGTACTGGACTAAACTTGTGTTCCTCCACTGCAACAATATTAACTCCGGATGTTCCGGTAACCCCAATTCCTGTGGGAGAAGGGCCCTCTCCCAGAAGGAATAGTGGGTGTAATATTAGGCAGAAGTTTCTTGTCTTTACAAAAAATTTCCATTATTCCTGGAGTGGTGGATTCGGATTACACAGGGGAAATCCAGGTGCTTGTTACTCCCCCTAACAAAACTGTGCAGTTTAACAAAGGTCAGAGAATAGCCCAGTTGCTGCTCCTGCCTTATCATGAAACAGGTAAACTAGCTGACCTGCCTAGAGGTAACTCTGGATTTGATTCTAGTGATGTTGTTTTTTGGGTTCAGGAGGTTACTAACCCTAGACCTCTAGAAGACACATATATATACAAGGATCAAAAACTTGTTGGACACCGGTGCTGATGTTTCCTGTATTGCCGGAAAAATTGGCCTGCTTCTTGGTCTACTCAAAAAGCTCTTTTGGGACTCATAGGCATTGGTCGAGTACCCTCAGTGGCCAATAGCTCTAAAAATTTTAAATTGGACAGATGAGACCTCAAAAACTTTTTGCCCATACGCTATTCCATCTATCCCCTTTACATCATGGGGAAGAGATATTCTTACTCAAATAAGCATGCATTTATATAACACTAATGATAAAGCTTTAGCATAAATACTGTAGATGGGCTATGATCCCTTTAAGGGACTTGGCAAAGACGACAGGGGATGCAGGAACCTGCCCAAGTTAATGAAAAGACAAATTAGGCTGGTATTAATCCATTGTTCCCAAGACCCTATTACCTGGAAAGCAGAAAAACCGGTTTGGTTGGAACAATAGCCCATGCCCTTAGAAAAGCTAAGGCAGTCAAAAAACTAGTTTTACAACAATTAAAGGCTGGTCTACTAGCCCCCCTGAATGGCAACCACTAGTCCTAAAAACACTCCTATTTTGTAATTAAGAAAAAATCTGGTGTATGAAGACCTTTACAAAATTTAAGAACTATTAACACTACTATGGGAGCCATGGACTGTTACAGCTTGGATTACTATACCTGTTAACTTTAATATTATAGTTATTGATTTACAGAATTTTTTCCTTTACTATACCTTTAAGCCCAGAGGATTGTAAACAATTTACATTCAGTTTACTCTCTGAGAATTTAAAAACTTTTGTTCCAGCTCCAGAAGGAGTCAACTCTCGAGGACTGAGACGTAACATGCTATGACAAATGGATGTAACTCACTTTCCCAGCTTTGGTAAATTGTCTTATTTACATGTGACTGTAGATACATTTTCTCATGTTATTTTAGCTTCAGCAAAAACTGGAAGAAGCCTACAAGGATATGGTACAACATTTATCCTTTTGCTTTTCACAGCTAGGTATGCCAGAACAACTGAAAAACAACAACGGTCCTGCATATACATCTAAATCTTTCCAGCAATTTTACTCCCAATTTAATATTTCTCATTCCACAGAAATTCCCTACTATCCACAAAGTCAAGCCATGGTTGAAAGAGTTCACCAAACTTCAAAAAATCAATTAAGTTATAAGAGGGTGAGTTCAAGTATAGCTCCCCTCACCACATCTTGAATCACGCTTTATTTGTTATTAATCATTTAAATTTGGACTCTTCAGGCTATTCAGCTATGGCTGGACATTGAGATCCAGAAGAAAGTATAAAACCTCTAATAAAATGGAAGACTTCTTACAGGAAAAGAGGAGAGCCTGCTTTATTTCGTGCTCAAGTCAAACATGTTACTAATCGTAATTTTTCTTATGAAGGGCATTCCAATTCCCTCCCTATTTGTTTTTATAATAATTCTGCTTTTAATAATTACCAGACTTCTTACTTAATGTCTATCTTTAAGTCTCTAAGTACAGAGAGCCCTTATCAGGACAATATCAAGGACAGTTTGCGACTGGAAATGTTAATGCCTGGAGGAATCACCCCTAACCATGCGACTAGAGCTTCATCGCCTCTCAGCGTATCTGCTTGCCCCTTCAATAATATGGAAAAGGACTGGTCACTTATACAGCGAGATGCTGGCTTCCTAAAATGAAAAGACTGTGCTTATAACTCTAAGGTGGACTATCCTGTACCTGGTAAAAAACTATATATTAGTGACTGGGGTTTTAATGACTTTATGCTTGCCACAACTAGAAGGCACCCGCATGGATGGGCTACACCTATGTTTCAAAGTTCTTTATTTTCTAATTGTTTGTTACAAACTCAGCTATATTGATTGTTTGCAGCAACAGGTCTTGTAACACTTTATTGTCCTCATTCCAGTTTTACAACCTTTTTACAGGCTTGTGTTAATTCCCCATATGTTTTATTAATTGCTAATGCTCATTTTATTTACTCAGTAATATATAATTTTGGTCATTTTGAAATTAATTGTGAAAATTGTACTTTTTTTAATTGTATTATTGGTAACCCATGTCAAGTATTTCTGTTAAAGCATTTTTCTTACGTTTTGTGCTGTTCAGCTACCGGAACTGTGGTATTCTTCTCCAGGTACTTATATTTTAAAACAAGCCACAGCAATGTTAAATAGGCCTTGTAAGTTTGTAGCTGCTTTAATTTTAGGAATTTCTGCATTAATAGCTATTATAGGATCCGTTGCAGCTTCTGCTACTGCTTTAGTTCAGGAAGTACATACAGCTAATCATGTGAATGATTTATCTCAGAATGTTAGTTTAGCTTTATTTACTCAAGAACAGATAGATAAAGGTATTATTGACAGGTAAATGCTTTAGAATCAGCATTGGAATATATAGGAAATCAAATACAACACATTAAGGTTCAGATGTCTGTAGCCTGTCATGCACAGTATAAATGGATTTGTGTTACACCCTTGCCATATGATGGTCAGAATATTAGTTGGACTGATGTTCAGAAACACCTCATGGGAGTTTGGCAGTCTTCTAATTCTTCTTTAGATATTCAACGCTTACACGGTCAGATTACTGCCATTTCTCAAGTACATCTTTCTACATTGTCATTTTCTCAACTGGCATCTAGATTTACTTTCTCCTTATCTCAATTCGTGGCTTCTCATTCTATTTAGAATTTGATTTATAATTTTATTGCTATTAGTGTAATTGTTCTTCTTCTGCTGTTTATTTTTCCAGTCATCATCCGACGTTTAAGGAAAGCAATTCAACATAATTCAGATAATATTCATCTGACGGTCCTCAGTAATAAGGCTAAAAAATAGTGCTGTTTGTCATCTGGTCCTTTAATTCATATTGCTAATCGTTTATGTCATCTGTGTCATCAGCTCATCAACCTCCAATCTCCTTATAACCCTTCAAGCTTATATGCTCTTGGTATTCAGTGACGGGTAAGAATCCAGCCACCTGGTATGAACCTAAGACAGGCCATCCTCGTCATAATGAGGAAAGTGCCCATGACGGGTAACAACTACGGTGAGGCGAGATCGACCTAAGACAGAAGCCAAGATGCTCTACTAATTGTTTTAATAAAAAAGGGGGAAATGTTGGGAGCCAACATCTTGGCCACATGCATTTTGGCCACATGCATTTAGGCCTATGGAGACCTGCCTGGAATATTGTCTCTGGTATAAGGAGAGCACTACAACTATTATATTGGCGTATGAATAAAAGACCAATGCATACACATAATAATAAAGTTTATACAGCGATATATAAAATTTTATTAGGACTAAAAGAAATTCACAGCAGAAATCATTTTCCATTTCTCCCTCTTTTCTTAAACTGTTTCTTTCTTCTCAGAGGTATTTTTTAGCTGTTATTTCCTGGTAAACTGGTTAGTCAGCCTTTGTTCTTGCTAGAAAGTTTTCCTTAGGTTAAAGTTAAACTTATAATTGTGATAATAGTTTTGTTATGTTGCCTTAGGTCAAGCAGAACGTTCTTGGTTTCTGCACGTGCTAAAACTTTCAGCCCCCCGGTTATCGTCATGGCAACGGTGCAGCTCATTGTCCCAAAGTAGTGTGACAGGTTCCCAGACGCAGGTAGCTTTCACATAACAGGAAATAAGATTTAGATTTTTAAGTAGAATTACAGATTTATTAAGTTTTATAAATATAGAAGTAAGTTTATAGTTTGGATATTAATTAAGGCTAGTGATAAGGTTTATTAGAAGTTCAATTAAGATAATACATAGTGTTAAAAGTTAAGTAATGAAGTATATAAGGAAGTAAAGTTTAGACACAAGAAATTCATAGAAGTAGTGTTAAGATTTTAGTTTAAGGATAAGTTTTTAGGTAATTAGTATAGGACTTTAGGGCATTGCATATTAATAATCAGTAGGTTATAAGTATAATAAAAATAAATTCATAGATATGGTGAAAGGTTAAGTAATACTTAATGTGGTGTTTGATTATAACTTAGAAAGTTACAATAATAAGAGTATAGGTGTAAATTAATAGAATAAATATAAATTGAGTAAGGATAAAAGATTAGTATAAAGTTAAGGTAATAAGTTGATAGTTTTAGTTGTCAAAAATCATTAAAAGTTATTAGTTTTGGATTTAATGTCAATCAGAGTTTAGCTCATTGGATTGATTAGAATTTAGAATTAATCAAGAAGTTTAGAACATAAAGCATAACATGAATGAGTTATGGGAAACATCTTGTGAAACTATTGATTAATTTGTGTACCTGTTACATTGTGGGCAGCACGTCATGCATCATGGAATTGTAATTGTGTGCATGGAATTTGAAAGTTCTTGTGACAATCTTGTGAGGATGTGTACGCCCCCAGCAAGTGATTGTTACACTGCTGGAGGGTATGAAAAATGGTATATAAGTTGGAAGGAGTTTGAATAAAGTTGGCTTCAGTCCTGGCCAGACTGTTCCCAGAAGAAATCGCCTCCGAGTGGTCTCTTCTTGACATCTGGAGCATCCGTTGCGGTCCTAACCCTTCCCTCTGTTGGGGCTGGTCCCCGACAACTCGTTTCCCCTTGATTTGTGTTCCTTTCCAGAGAGGGCCTTGCTTAGGAGAGTGTAACGTCTGTGTTTCACTGATAGGAATGTGCAAACCATAGCGCCCCAATGAGTGACATAAGTGCTCCACCGTTACTTGCTGGAGAGCATCATTTGTTTATGAGGAGAATTCTAAATGTTTCCTTATTACCTTTCCTCCTAATAACGAATACTAGTGCTGTGCAGTTTTCATTCATGAATAAGCACTGAGAGGCGACGTTCATGTTGTGCTGAATGTGGGTCCTCCTTGGAACACGCTATTCGAGTGTGCACTGCCAGGCTGTTCACTTGAAGCCTGTAGTAAGCTAGCTTAGTGCATGCTGTCATCCTTGATGCTTAGAGTTTCCCTTTACATACACCATACTATTCAGCGAGCATCTGGTGGTGCAACATGTGCTGAACTGTCTGGAACCAGATCACCACAGTCATCGGTACCAAGGCGTACTTCATTCACTGGTGGATGCTGAAAAATTTCTCTTTTGACACTGGCGTCTAATTCCGAGTAAAATGGCTCTGCGGTTTCCTTTGCCAACAAGGCCTCAATGCCTTTGTTTTGTTGGAGGAAATCAAGCGTCTTTCACCGGAGACATTCTTGTAAATTGCAATTCATTGTATAGGACGATAATATGACACTGGCTTTGTCTTTTGTGTAATACCTGATTCTCCCCATTTTCTTTAATGTCTATTATACTGCATTGAGTGCATATGTCTATGAGAGCTGTATTCCAAAGTTTCCTGTATAAATACGTGCAACTCCGTGGTTCCACACTGAGTGAAATGACCGATTCTCTCTCATTTTCGGGAAAGCATGATTCATCCACCTATTGAATTCTAAATGATTTTCGATTCACATGTGTCTCTTGTAGGAAATGCAATAGTTCTTCTTTGGCATTAACGGTGAAGAGCTGACAGGCTTCGCTTGCTTGGTGATGTGTGTTTTGGTTTGGAAACACCATTTTAACATTTGATATATTTATTCATTTGTTATTTGATAGAGTTATTTATTTTCAAGTGGTTGTTTTCTTGCTTGGTGTCTGGTGTAATAAATGATTCTCAAGGTCCAGGTTCACTAAGCGCAGCAGAGCGATTTGACAATATTTCACCTGTCGGAAAGAGCTCTCAAATTGTGCCACAATGAGTTAAAGGAGTGCTGAACACCTACTTGTAGAGTAGGATCATTTGTTTTCTCTTGAAATATAAAAAGTTTGTCCCTTTGCTGTTTCTCTATGCTATGAAACGCAATTACACCGCCATTTGCATTGCTGAATCAGCGTAGTCGGCCTCTGTTTTGCTGTGGGGAATGTGTATCTTCCTTGGGAAACAGGTTCTGTAATGTGTGCTGCACTATTTATTGGCAATCAATGTAATTCTAAATTGCTGCATGCTGCAATACATGAGGCGCAAAGTTGCTCATTTTCAGTCATGCTATGCACATTGCATTTGTTTGACGTAAGAGTACTTTAATAAACAACGTATTAGAATCTGTAGCTAAATGGTGCCACCCGTTGTGCAATGGGAACTCCACAGTAGACTAAGAATGCAGTACTTAATGAATTCACTTGGTGAATTCTAAGATGTTTCTCCTCTTCAAATTTTTGTGTTGTTGGAAACACAATTGCTCTGCCATATGCCTTGACCGAAAAGGGCTGACTGCCCTTGATGTGCTGGCTTTGAATGTTAATCTCCCTTGGAAAATGCTGTGTGAGAAGTCTGTTGCAATGCTTTTATGGCATTGAGACCTAAATGCACTGTTGCGAGTTGTAATTCCTGATTCTCACTTGTTCCCTTTCATTGACATTATGCTCTAGAGGGTGACTGCTTTGGCTTGCGGCTTATCCTCCTTTCACATTTAGTAATCCCCAACTCCATTGTGCCACGATCAGTGATTTGGGACATTCACAGTTACTTGTGGGAAAGCATTATTTGGGATCTGGGCGAATTCCGTATACTCTCTCTTTATACCTTTTTTTGTTATGGACAAGGGAATTACACGGTCGATTGTTTTGCAGAATAGGCTTTCTTCGGCCTGAAGTGAATAGGCATCTTCCTTGGATAAGTCTGTGCCAAAAGTGTGCTGCACTGTGATCTCTTTGCTATGACTTCATAGCTGCCTGCAGTAATAATTCCGTCTCACTCGTTTCCCCTTGATTTGTGTTCCTTTCCAGAGCGGGCCTTTGCTTAGGAGAGTGTAATATCTGTGTTTCACTGAAGGAATGTGGAAAACATAGCGCCCCAATGAGTGACATAAGTGCTCCACCGTTACTTGCTGGAGAGCATCATTTGTTTATGAGGAGAATTCTAAATGTTTCCTTATTGACTTTCCTCCTAATATCGCATACCAGTGCTGTGCAGTTTTCACTCATGAATAAGCACTGAGAGGCGATGTTCAAGTTGTGCTGAATGTGGGTCCTCCTTGGAACACGCTATTCGAGTGTGCACTGCCAGGCTGTTCACTGCAGCCTGTAGTAACGTAGCTTTGTGCATGCTGTCATCCTTGATGCTCAGAGTTTCCCTTTACATACACTATACTATTCAGCGAGCATCTGGTGGGTGCAACATGTGCTGAACTGTCTGGAACCAGATCTCCACAGTCATCGATACCAAGGCGTGCTTCATTCACTGGTGAATGCTGACAAGTTTCTCTTTTGACACTGGCGTCTAATTCCGAGTAAAATGGCTCTGCGGTTTCCTTTGCCAACAAGGCCTCAATGCCTTTGTTTTGATGGCGGAAATCATCCGTCTTCCACCGGAGACATTCTTGTAAAGTGCAATTCATTGTATAGGGCGATAATATGACACTGGCTTCGTCTTTTGTATAATAACTGATTCTCCCCATTTTCTTTAATGTCTATTATACTACATTGAGTGCATATGCCTACGAGAGCTGTATTCCAAAGTTTCCTGTATAAATTCCTGCAACTCCGTGGTCCCACAATGCGTGAAATGACCGATTCACTCTCATTTTCGGGAAAGCATGATTCATCCACCTATTGAATTCTCAATGATTTTTGATTCACATGTCTCTCTTGTATGAAATGCAACGGTTCTTCGTTGGCATTAACGCTGAAGAGCTGACAGGCTTCGCTTGCTTGTTGGAAGTGTGTATTAGGTTTGGAAACACCATTTTAACATTTGATATATTTATTTATTTGTTATTTGATATAGTTATTTATTTTCAAGTGGTTGTTTTCTTGCTTGGTGTCTGGTTTAATAAATGATTTACAAGGTCCAGGTTCACTAAGCGCAGCAGAGCGATTTGACAATCCTTCACGTGTCGGAAAGAGCTCCCAAATTGTGCCACAATGAGGTAAAGGAGTGCTGAACACCTACTTGTAGAGGAGGATCATTTGTTTTCTCTTGAAATACAAAAAGTTTGTCCCGTTGCCGTTTCTCTATGCTATGAAACGCAATTACACCGCCATTTGCATTGCTGAATCAGCGTAGTCGGCCTCTGTTTTGCTGTGGGGAATGTGTATCTTCCTTGGGAAACAGGTTCCCTAATGTGTGCTGCACTATTTATTGGCTATCAATGTAAATTTAAATGGCTGCATGCTGCAATACATGAGGCGCAAATTTGCTCATTTTCAGTCATGCTATGCACATTGCTTTTGTTTGACCTAAGAGTACTTTAATAAGCATCGTGTCAGAATCTGTAGCTAAATGGTGCCACCCGGTGTGCAATGGGAACTCCACAGTAGAGTAAGAATGCAGTACTTAATGAATTCACTTGGTGAATTCTAAGATGTTTCTCCCCTTCAAATTTTTGTGTTGTTGGAAACACAATTGCTCTGTCATATGCCTTGACCAAAAAGAGCTGACTGCCCTTGATGTGCTGGCTTTGAATGCTAATCTCCCTAGGAAAATGGTGTGTGAGAAGTCTGTTGCAATGCTTTTACTGGCATTGAGCCCTAAATGCACTGTTGCGAGTTGTAATTCCTGATTCTCACTTGTTCCCTTTCATTGACATTATGCTCTAGAGGGTGACTGCTTTGGCTTGCGGCTTATCCTCCTTTCACATTTAGTAATCCCCAACTCCATTTGCCACGATCATTTATTTGGGACATTCACAGTTACTTGTGGGAAAGCATTATTTGGGATCTGGGCGAAATCCGTATACTCTTTCTTTATA
>JAPVLO010003781.1:0-19761 GCA_027257055.1 Cephalopachus bancanus
GTCCTCGGCTTTTCTGTTCAGTCAACAAGGGTCCTCTTTCTGGGAATCTGACACCAGGGTCTGGGCCACCCATAGGTCAGAAGCAGGGATGTCTTCTGGTGACCAGAAAGAATGAACAGGTGCAGATCAGACCTCACAATCCTGAGATCTCATCTATTCTTTCATGGTGTGTGGGGAGGCTCAGTCCTAGGTAGGGGACCATTCTCTTCTGAGAAATCACAGACAGTCTGGAAGCTTCCAGAATCCTCAGTCTCCAACCCACCCCAGATTGCCCTGTGGCCTGGATCACCAGAGTGTTTTCTCTATAGAAGTCTCGCCGGGTGTACAAAGGCATCCCTCTTCCAGTGTAAGGCTGTGTCTGATGTCTCCTCCTGGGTGTGGAGGTGGTGAAGATGCAAAACCCAGGGCTCTCTCAGGAATGGCTCATCCGTCCCTGGGCAGAATGGGACACACAGCCCAGAACGTGGGGGGGGGCCCAGGTCTCCAGCTGGAAGTAACCTCAACCAGGGGGATGGTCCATCCTACACCCAGCACAGATGGTGATGTGAGCCCCCCAGGAGAGCTGGGTTCAGGTGACCCTCCCTGGCTTCAAACATCAGTCAGAGATTTCTGCAGAAGAAACCCCTATCCATGGAAAAATTATCAGTGTGTGATGACAGCTATGTGTGCAGTGAGTCTCCTGGGTCCTGACACTGCTTCCTTCCTTTGGCCCTGCCCCACAGAGCATGGAGGAGCATGCAAGGACCTCCCCGCACATAAGGCAAATTCACACCAACATGAGCCATACTCTCACCAAGAACATGTACAAGGGTAGCACTATCAAATAAGGCCTGTGTGGGCACTGGGTCCAGGGGAAACAGCAAGATTCAAAGGGATGAGGCTTCCCAGGGGAAGGGGGATGGAGAGGTCCCAGGTCACAGGCAAGAGTTCTAGAGGAGAGGTGGCACAGCCAGCAAGGGCTTTCTGACCAGAAAACTGACAGTACCATGGACCAGGCTGGGGCTTGTGAGGTAAAAACCCAAGGGGCTCTCGAGGGGCACACACAAGCCCACAGCATCATGCTGCATGGTGAAAAGTGCTCTCACATACTGACCATACCTGGAACAGGGACCCACAGGGACTAGGACCCTTCCCTGAAAACAAGACAGCAGCCCACACTGAGGAGGATGTGGAGCTGCAGAAGCTCTCCTCTCTGGCGGATGGAAATGCAAAATGGCAGCCACCCTGGATGACAGTGGAGTGACAGCTCACAGAGCTAAATGCACACTACATACATGACCCTACAGCATCCTAGATAATCACCCACTGATCGGAACACAGATGTCCACATACAGTCTGCATGCCACACTCCCTGATTGACTCATAATTATGAAAACCTGAAGACCACTGAGGTTCTATTCGACATTGGAAATGCTCAAGGAATGGCAGTCTTCCTAAGGACAGAAGCCAACTCCATGAGAAAAGAGATCAAGTCATTGGCCTCACAGGAGCACGGATGCATCTGAGATATGTCTGCTAAGGGAAAAGAAGCCAGACCCAAAAGCTACCTCTATAAAATTTCCCAAAGCACTCTAGAAAAGGCCGACACATATGCACTGAGGTGAGATCAGGACTGCCAGGGGCTGCTGGAGTGGGGTGATATTAACTGTATAGGGGATGCCCTGGGGACTTGAGATACTTTGTGTGTGTGTGTGTGAAACAATATTTTGGTCTTCACATGTACAAACAAAAAAGACCCAAAAAAGCACCATCCTGCCAGGCTCGGTGGCTCAGCCTGTAATCCCATGCCTTGGGAGGCTAAGGTGAGTGAACTGCCTGATCCCGTGGGTTCGAGACCCGCCTGGGTAACTTGGTGAGACCTCATCTCTACAATAAATCAAAAAATTAGACAGGTGTGGTAGCACGCGCCTGTAGTTCCAGCTACTTGGAAGGCTGAGGTGGAAGGATTGCTGGAGCCCAGCAGGTCAAGGCTGCGGTAGCCGGGAGTGGCCACTGCACTCCAGTCTAGGTGACAGAGTGAGACTCCAACTCAAAAAAAAAAAAAGCACCATCCTAAATTCTACCTGGAATATTTGAACTTCACTGTCTGCAGATGTTGCCAAAATTTGTTTTATTTGTTTTAACCTTAGATGTCCTGAGAGCTCACGCTTGTGGGGCACACATCTTTACCTGGAGGTGGCTTCTTTGTCAGGACCATAATGAAACAAACAGCCTCAGCACAAAACACACAAAATCTTCTTTCTCTCTTTCCTAGGCAACAAAAGGTATTTTTTGTATTGTTGGCATACTCTGTTTAAAACCCAGTGAGTATTCCCGGGCAATGACAGCCACAGGCCACATTCAAATGTTGTCAGGTATGGGGGCTCATGGGGAGTCTTAACTTCCTTCACATTCAGTATTTGTAACCCATCAGGATGATCTGGATGGCCTAAGTATTATCTAGAACACTGCTGTCATGAAAGTCCATGTGTGGGGAGGGTCTCTCACTCAGTACTGACACAGAAGGGGGTCAGGATGACTCCAGGCTTCACCTGGACCTGCCCACCCTTCTCAGAACCAGGTTTAATGCCTGCCTCTGGATGGTGCCCCAAAGCCCATGAGCCTGGCAGAGTTGCAGGAGGCCCCTCTCACAGAAATATTGACTTGTTGGTGAAGTCCTGATGCACACTGTGTTTGTCATCAAGCTGAGTTTGAATCTTGAAAGATTCAAATTTATCAGTAATTTGTCAGGGATCAAACTCCGTTTGGCCCGGGCCTGACAGAAGATAGTAGACATGAAGGGGGGCATGGAGATGATGCTCCCACTCAGCCCCACGTTCCAGAACCTTCCCGACAAGAGAGTATCATGGAGTCATCTCCACAGTCTGCCTACACAGAGTCTGGACACAGTGTCCTCCTGTGCCTGGCAGCCAGTGGTCATCCCAGAGCCCTGTGTGTTGCCATCAGCACACACAGCCAGTCCTCAGGAAGGTCCAGTCCTTCGTGCTGCCCTGAACCTGGCACAGTAGCTTCCCCATCTGGCACCCTGGGCCTCAATGGTCCTCACATGTGCTCTTTCCTTCCACATGAACTTGCATGCTGCATGAGTCTCTCAGGGCTCCTTGTAAACTGACATGTGCATGACCCACTCAGGCCTGATGCACAGTGTAAGGAGACAGGGGGCAGTGATGACACCCCAAATCCTCCAGGGCCTGGGGTGGGCTTTTCCAGTGACCTTTGTTCTCCAGGTAACCTTTGCTCTCCCAGCTGACCTGAGTCCTCTCAGTTGACATCTCACATGGTGTGGCTCTTGCAGGATGTGGGATACTGCAAGGGGATGAGTCAAATTGTGGCCATCCTCCTCTATTATATGAACCAAGAACACACCTCTGGGCTCTTGTTCAACTCCTTGGCAATGACTGACATGCCTTGCACGGTAGGTGAACAGCTGCCCCAGGGCCTCCACCAGTCAAAAAAGGGAACAGCCACACTGGCTATCTTATTGAAGCTTCCTGGAGAGGGCCATCCATCCCCAGTTGGTTTGGAATCTGGAGGACGTCCCCTGCTGATGGTCCCATAGGAGCCTAGGGCCGAAACGGGAAACCCACACTCGAGTCAGACACTTCTCCTCCCAATCAGCCAAGAGTATCATAGCCTCCCCGAGGCTGCCCTCTATGACCTAGACCACAACCTCTGGCTGACGTCAACAGCTGACTCTTACCTTCCAGCTGTTTTTTCTGCCTCCAAGTTGGTCATCCTCTCAGCCACCTAGCCCACCAACAGCCAGAACAACACCAGATGGCAGTGTCACCCCATCCTGTGTCCCCTGGTCTGACACCATGTCCAGGAAATGACCTTGTAACCCTCTGCCTCCCAACCTGGTCTCCACTCCCATGGCCCTAACTCAGGGCCTTGACAAAGACCTGCCCTAGCCTCAAGCCTCAGCTGACAATGCCCCGGAGAGCATTTCCAGGCAGGCTCAGGGATGGTCCTGACCCTTCTTCTAGGACTGGGGCCACATGGTGGGTTACACGGATGGGAGGGTGGAGGCATCAGGGTCTGGGGACCATGCCACTGTCAACTTTTCCAGTTGACAGCTCCATCCCCCCAGAAGAAGGTGTTGATGTCCTGGGGGATGGGGATTTCTCAGGCTTCTATACAGAAGGCTGTCCTAGAGTCCAGAGGTTCCTTGACCACCAAGAGGAAGTTTTGAGGAGTCTCCCGCATGTCAAAAAGCACTTGGTGAGTGTATGGTCCCCACAGCTTTTCTCCAGTGGCCCTGGGTCCCATGGGTCAGGAAGAGGGGATTCCAAAGTCCTTCATGGAGCTGAGGAGAAGCCAAGACCAAGCTAAGGCCTGGCAGGGACTGCATGGGGTTCTCCAGGTGTCCAGATTGGTTTCTGTGTCTTTCTTTGCAGGGGACAGTGGCTCTGGGACTGGGCTGAGTTCCTGTGGGAAGGGCTGAGGAAAGGGTTTCCATGAGTGTGCCCACGAAGGCAGGTTTGGGGAGCCCTGGACATTGCCCAGTTCTGTCCTTTGGGAGAGTCTATAGAGGGGCCAGAAATGAAGAGGCTTTCAATGTAGCTCGAGGGCACTGAACACATCTGCTCTCTCCATCAGGGCAAGAAAGGCTTTTGTCTCTGGATGGCCCCCCGTCCTGGTTCCTTAAATACTTTGTTGATGGTGTAAGGAGACCCAGGAAGATACTGACCCAGTAACATCCTGCTCTAGTAGCCCCGACGCCCCTAGCTCTCCCCACCCCCAGGGGGCTCCCTAGCTTTCCCCACTCCCAGGAAGCACATGCAGGTCCCTGCAGGGAACACAAAACAGGTCCTGCTGATTGAAGGTTTCCTGTGGCAGAGGCCAGACTTAGGCTCAGGAGGCAGGATACATGGAGTAGGACCTTTCCCAGGGTAACTCAGGGAAGCCCTGAGTCCTTGGGAAGCTTCTTTCTCTAGGAACTACATTCCTGCTGAAAGGAGACCAAACCATGAGGTCTGAACCACAGCCAGAACCCAGAGTTCAGCTGAGCAAGGCACAGTCCAGTCCTGGCATTGAGTGATGGCCCCAGGGGAAGAGGGCCCTATGCCTGGGGGCGTCTCGTCTACATGAAGACAGACCCCATGGGAGGTGGCAAGGGCCTTTATGCAGCTCAGATTTGTGGGAGGGCTCTTCTCATGGAGAGGGTGCCCTGAGCAGGCCACTGGACCTCAGTCTGAAAGGGCCAGGTCCTCCCATATCTGTTGTTCCCACAGACCCCCTTCTGGCTCACTCTGAGACTCTGGGACATGTTCCTGTTAGAAGGCCAGCAGACACTGACTGCAATATCACATGTTGCATTCAAGATTCACAAAAGTAAGTCCCCGTATGCCTGAGGGAGCCCAAGAAAGCATGCAGGAAAGACACCAACTTCCCAAGGAAAACCTGTACTCTCTACAGTATCCTGTGCTCTAGCTGGAAGGAGGACAGGCCAGGCCAGGCAAGGCCTGCAGGGCTGGGTAGGGTCCTGCAATTTCTCCCAGAGGCTGAGCCAACCCACACACAACCCCACTAAAAGGAGGAGTGTGGTGACACTCTCCTGCCTTGGCCCCTGTGGCCATGGCCTCACTGCACAGCTGGACCCAAGGGTGGCCACAGAAGTACAGAGTGAGAACCCCAGGAAGGAACAGGGTACAGATGCTGACCTCCTCAGACTCTCCAGGCCTGATGCTACTCTCCCATCCCTAGGGAATCTCCTGAAGCCGTCCTTGATTGGCCTGAGAGAGTTTTTTGAGGATGAGCTGCCCCAAGCCTGGGCTCAGGATGGTGACTCAGTGATGAGGCAGCTGCACACCTCCATGAGAGAAACAAAAAGGAAGCACTGGGACCTGCTGCCACCAGGTGGACTCCTGTACTGGGTCCCTCCCCAGTTACCCTCAGGGGTAGTAAAGCGTAGCCCAGACATCCCTTTCCTGCTCCCTGGGCCTCCCTCTTCCAGCTCCTCCTCTTTTGCTCTAAGTAGCTTCTGGAAACAGACCAGATGGACGCCAGGAAAGGTGCACCGTCCAGTTAATGGGCATGCCTCCAAGACTAGGAGGGATGTGGGCATGACCCCACCCAGTTCCTCTCACACCCTCCAGCTCCTGCCCTCTGAGGTGTCTGAGGGGTACTACACAGGGGGAAACTTCTGGAGTCAGCCACACTACTGGGAACACCCACAGTCCAAGGCTCAGCAGGGCTTCACTGCAATATCTCTGTAAGGGTGTCAGGATGATATGCCTGGAGCTACAGAGTGGAGACCATCCCTGTCTCAGACCCTGAGATGATTCAAGGAGAGGGTATGGGCACGAACCCTGACTCACAGGCAGACCCCAGAGTTCAGCTGAACACAGGCCAGTTCAATCCTGGCATGGACCGATGACCTCAGAAGGAGAGGAGCTCTGTGCCCAGGGGTGACTCACCCACATGAAGATCCTTATGTGCAGTGGCAACGGGATCGAGGGAAAGTTCAGGCCTTTCCCTTCTGAGTTTGGAGCCAGGGATGAAGACAGGCCTAGCAAGCCTGGGGTGAGAGTGTGAGGCAGGGAGCAGCCCCATGCCAACCTACACCCTAGAGGCTTCCCAAGAGCAGCTGGAGGTGCTGACAGTGCCCCCACCTGGAGCTGCACCCAACCCTTGCTCCAGAATCAGTCGTCAGCAGGGGTGTCCTTTGTGTCACACCAGGGGTTCACATAGGGACACCCAAGACCCTAGGACGGTAAGGCCTGGCCCTGCAGGTGCAGATGAACTCTGTGCAAACACTGACCATGTCCACCTTCCTTTCAGCTACACCTGAGCACACGTCCCCAAACCGAGGCTTCTGCAGACTGCCCACAGCAGTGACGGGCTGGTCTTCCCTAGCCAAGGAGCCCAGCCCCAGTAGCACACCATAGTGGTCTACCTCAAAACCAGAGCCAGGTCCTCGCCCAATCTTACCTGGCTGGGCTCTCCTTCTGGAGAGTCTAGGGTGGCAGCCTGTTCATTGGGAAACTCAGGGGTTCAGGACAGAGCCCAAGGTGCTTGGAGGTTTCTCGAATGGAACTCCGTGCAGATCTCCAATCGGCCCCTGGATGTGGCGGGGAGGGTGTGGTTTCCACAGTACCACATAGAACAGAGTTAGTGGGTCTGTGTACCCTCCACATATGCCCTGGACACCGCTAAGACCACGGTACAGGACCAGCCCTGCCACCTCAGCCTAGTCCCTACACCAGACCCCGCCCAGCCTCACCACCATCCAGATGGAGGGTCAGAGACACCTGCCCTCCAGGGTGGTGCCTGCCTCCCACCCCAGAATTTGAGGGTGGCAACAAGTTGGCCCAGCAGCTCAGAAGTCAGAATCTGGGGCCTTGGCAGTAGCAAAGCACTGCCAGGAGATGAGGCACGTAGGGGAGCACAACATCAGTTAGGGTGTCTGATCCTAATCCAGGTGAAGCGAGGTGTCATGTGAGGCCCAAATCTTCACCTGTTCCAAAATTATTTATATTCCCCAATACTAACTTGTGACTCAATTCTTTAAGATGTTAAAAAAAGAGTAGAAAACCCGAAATTGATAAGCAGCCTGGACTCATGGAGGCCTTTAAAAGAAAAGGGCAAGGAAGCCACCCTGTCGCCTTTGCCTGCTGTCAGAAAACCGTTCTCGCAGAGTACATGCTTTAGTTCCAGAGGGGATAATTTTCTTACACGTTGGAACTGCTTTCCTGCTCACATTTTGTTTTATAGTAAATTTTGAATGAATTTTTGTCTCTAATGACAAGGGTGGATTAAAGTTTTTACACATATGTGTCCAGTACTTCTAGTGCCCTTTTGGCTAAGATAGGTTATTTCTCTGTGTAATGTGCCTCACAGTCTTTTCAAACTCAATTGGATGTGTGTGAGGGTGTATTCTAGACTCCTTCTGTCCTGTAGACTAAGAGTGTATCCTGTTACCCGCGCCACACTGTCTGAGTGTCTGAACCCTTAGAGTAGGTCTTGCAATCAGGTACAATGGGTCCTCACTTATCTCTTTTCTAGAATTGCTCTGACTCTTCTAGGTCACTGCCATGCCCCACACAGAGACAGAGACATGTGCCCATGAGTGTACACATATGTGTACCACTCATACACATGTGTGCACACCATGGTCATGGGACACTCATCCCAGAAATGTAAAGCTGGTTCCACATTCAACATGAGCCAAAGCCGCTTACCACAGAATGGATTCAAAGTTTCATTCGTTTCTATGATTAATGACCCAAACACTGGGAAGAGACCAAACAGAGACCAGGAGAAAGGATATGTGGAAGGAAGGGGAGCTAGGGATGAGAAGAACACACTCACACTCTCACACTCACACATCATGCTACTGTGGTAAGAGACAGGACCCATGGATTCAATACATATGTCACCCGATCCAGGACAGGGATATCAAGTCCCTGGCACAAGGGGTGCTCCAAACCCAAACACGTCCCTCTCCACCTGCTCCTCTACCTACTCCACCCTCCACCAGCTAGAACCGTGGACTCCTGTGGCTGTTTTGGACTCTGTGCTTCCAGTTGTGGAGGCTGTGACTCCAGCTGTGGTTCAAGCTTTGGAGATCATCACTCCAGTTGCAGGGATTGTGGCTCCAGCTGTCAGGGCCATTGCTCCAGTTGTTGTGGCTGTGGCTTCCACTGTGGGGGGCTGTGGCTCCAACTATGGGGTCTGTGGTTCCAGCTGTGGGCACCATGTTTCTAGCTGTGGAACCCATGACTCCAGCTGTGATGAACCCTGGTTCCAGCTGTGATGACTGTGGTTCCATCTGTCTGCTGGAGGTTCCAGCCATGAAGCTGTGGCTCCAGCTGTGTGGGCTGTAGCACAAGGGGCCCCACACTCAGACACATCCCTCTCTCCACCTACTCTTCTACCTACTCTGAGTCTTTGCCCACCAGAACCGTAGGTGGCTCTTCCGAAGGCTGTGGCTGTTCCAGAGACAATGGCTCCAGTTGTGGAGGCTTTGGTTGCAGCTGTGGAGGCCCTGGTTCCAGCTCAGGGATCCTCACTCCCCAAGTCAGATGTCCCTCTTCCCTGTTGGCCAAGGGAATAGCAGCCTGCTCATGAGTACCCTCTGAGTCATGAATCCACACCCTTCCAGCTCCAACCAGGCGCAGGTAACTCTAATCTCCTTGCTGGCCCAGCTTCCTCCCAACTGGCTCCCTCACAGCCGAATTTCGGCCCATGTAGGGCACCCAGTGAAGAGCATCTCCCCATTGCATGCCACCTGGCCTGACCCCACATCTAGGAGATGGCTACATACCCGTTGGGTCTCACACCACTTACCTCACCAGCCTTGACTGCCATGGCCCTCCCTCACAGCCTCAACACAAGTCTGGACTTCTGGAAACTTCACCCAAAATGCCAAGTGGCAGTTCATTCTGCCAGGTTCCAGGGGGACAACCCTACCCTCCTCTGGGGACTAGGTCACATGGAATGCTACCTGCATGGGAGGGTGGGAGGCTACTAAGTCCGGGGATCCTGGCCACTGTCCAGCTCTTCTGAGAGACAACTCTATATCCTGGGAGATTTGGATATCTTGGATGCTGAAGGCTTCTCGGGATTCCCCACTGCAGGCTGGACCAGGTTCCAGAGGCTCCAAGATGACCAGGAGCTAACTTTAAGAAAATCCTTTCCCAACATCATGAAGCATGGTGGTGGATGATCCTCTTGGTTCTTCCCCGGAGACCCTGGGTCCCACGGGATGGAGAGAAGGGAAGACCTCACCCCTTGCAGAGTGGGTGAGAGGCAGAGTCCAGGTCAGGACCTGACTGCACAATGTGGGACTCTCTAGGGGTTTAGAGTGTCATTTCATTTTCTTTCATGGAGGGAAAAGAGGTACTTGGATAGGGCCAAGTTCCAGCTGGAAGGGAAGTGTGTCCACCACTGGGATTCCCTGCAGGGGTGGGTTGGGAAGAGCCCTGGCCCTGCCTGGCTCTGCTTCTCTGGGAAGATTCTGAAGAGAAGCCTGGAATAGGAAGATTTTCATGGCAGCCCAGAGATCTCTGAGCACAGCTTCGCCCTCCATCAAGACAAGAAACAGTGGCACCTATAAATTTCCACCCTGCACTGATTCATGAGTGTTTCACCGACTGGGTAAGGAGGCCCTGAAGGCCCTGAGATTTATAGGTGCCAGTGTTTCTTGTCTTGGAACATCACACACGAAAGGGCCTGGCTTCCCAAGGAGGACCCATCTTCTCCAGCCCCAGGAGGCACAGGCAGATCCCCCAAGGCCACACAAGACAGGTCTGCCTCAAAGTTAGAGTCCCACGGCAGAAGCTGGGCACCAGGCCCAGACCCAGGATATATGAAGCAGGACCCTTTCCAGGAGAACTCAAGGAAGCCCTGAGCCCTTGGGCTTCTCTCTCGAGGAACTACATCCTTGCCGAGAAGACCACCCATAAGGAGCTGCAGGGTCTTGTCGGACCCAATCTTGTGGAGGGATCTTCCAGTGAAGAGAGGGACCCCAGTCCTCCAGGTAGAGGCCCAAAAGAGCCCTGCTCAGACCACTGGTCCCAGCCTCCATGCACATAGAGACAGCACCCATGGGAGGTAGAGAAGAGGCTGGGGGACAGGTCAGGCTTCTCTCGCCTGAGTTTTGAGATAGGGCTAAGGCCAGGCTGAGGGGCCCTGAGGTGAGAGCGAGTCAGGGAGCCTGGAGTCAGCCTGAATCCTAAGGCCATCCCAGGAGAAACCAGAGGTTCCTGACAGTGCACCATGAAAGGCTGCACACACTCCAGGCAATGGGATCAGCAGCCTGCAGGTGTATCCTTTGTGTAAGACCAGGAGCCAGGCAGAAACCTAGAGGACTTCAGGATCCCAGGCGTCTGTGACCCAGCACTACAGGGGTAGATAGGCTCCATGGAGATGCTGACTCCATCTGTGTTTCTTTCAGCTACACCTGAGCACGTGTCCATGGTACCCAGGCCTCAGCAAGCCCCCACATCATGAAGACCTTCCCACAGTGGAACAGGCTGGACCTCTCAGGCTAACCAGTCCTGTTCTAGCAGTCCATGGAGAGAGCCTCTCCACAGGCGAGTCCTGTCCTCCCTCACCCTCACCTGACAGAGCTGTCCCCAAGACCATGGCCTAACAGCACGAGCGGGCTTCTGCGTAGCCCACAAATGCAAGCTGCTCTCCGGGGGTTCTGGGTGCTCAGGGCAGACCCTGCATGGTCTTCAGGTTCGTTCCTCCACTGGAACTCCATGCCCAAGCTTCCCACAAACCTGAACATAGGGGAACAGAGTTTTCTTCTTGTATAACCTGAAACAGAAGTGTTGAGCTCCTGTGCCTTCCTCATCTGCCCCAGACAACCTGGGGACCACAGACAGGACTGGCCCTGAAATGCCATCATGGTTCCCATACCTGGCCTTGCCTAGCCCTGACATCTATCAGAGGCATATCCAGAGACACCACTCCTGCAGGGTGTCTCCTACACCTAACACCTCACCTCAATCATGAGGCCTCTTCACAGAGCCTGAATGGGGGAGTTCATCATCAGCTGGTGACTTACCAATTCTTCCTCTAGCCTGGGGCTGGCCTTTTCATTCTCTCCAAATAGGCCTTCACAGTGCACATGTCCTGCATTTCTACAACATCCCATTAATCACCATCTTCCTTTTATGCACCCTGATTTTGATGTTTCTCTAGGAGATATTTCTCTGACCCAAAGTCCCATGCATGTCCTTTCACCTTATAGAAATTGTACAATTTTACATCATAGGCTTTGGTTTATACTAAAGTTTGAATACATTTTTTGGTATTTGACAATGTGTACACTACAGTTTCATAAACATGCATATCCCATTGCTATCGTACTGTTGCTAAGACTGTCCTTTTTCCACAACACTACTTGTCATCTTTCTCAAAATCTAGTGAATATGTAAGTGAGCATCTATTCTGGATTCTCACGCCCTGTTGATCTATGTACCTCTCCTGTTAGCAACAGTACACTATCAACATTTCTAAACTTTCATAATGTGCCCTGAAGTCAGGCGGTATGAGCGCTCTCACATGGTTCTTCTTTTCTAGAGTTGTGGAGACTATTCTAGGTCCACTGGGATATCACAGATAAGCTTTAGGGTTTGTGCCCACACGCTAGAAAGTACACATCAGTTGAATGTCCTCCCTTTCAATGCTAACACTAGCTATCTGGAGTTAGGGGCAGATCCCACTGGGTGAGGGCTCATATACCAAAACTGCCCCCTAATCACTAGTGACATGTCCAGGTCTCTAAAGTTTCTGACTGGCTTCAATTTGGGTTCCTTCAACTACTTCTTGGGTTCAATTAATTTACTGGGGAGGTTAACACAATTCAAGGACACACACTGACTCGATCTATTGCGCTATTCCTAGTAGTTGTGATATGAGTTAGATTCAATTGAGCCCAAAGCTGTCCCTGGCATAAACCCAGAAGAAAAGAAATAATCATCCTGTAAAAATAAACATACTCCCATAGCCATCACAACATTGTTCAGTATAGATAAGACATGTAAACAATCTTATTTGTTGAAAGAGAACTAGCTGAAGAATGTGTGAAATACATATATACACATATACACATTTGTGACAACATAAACAAAACCAGAAGACATTATGTTGAATAATATAAACAAGATACAGAAAGAAAAAAAACACACAAGAAAATCACATCTATAGGCAATCTCAAAAAGAAAACAAAGTTGAATACAAAGTATAGAGAAATAAGGCTCACCACAGGTAGAATAATAGGGAGATATAAGTCAAAAGTTACAAATTAACAGTTTTGTAGAACGAATAAATTTAGAACTCTGAAGTACTGCATGTTTTGTGGAATACTGCATTGTAACTGAACACTTTTTAAGAGAGCAGACTTTATGTTCTCTTACCAAAGAAAAAGGTTGTGATGTGAGATAATACTTACCTTTAGTAATTAGTTCACTATGTGCATTTCTATCAAAACATCATGTTGCACTCTTTAAATTTCTTGAATAGGATATTAATAAAATCTGCCTAAGGGGCACTTTTATTAAGTGTCCAGGGATGAGTCATTTTCAAAAATCATTCAGTGTTCTATGACTGTATATGTCTTTCCTCTCTGTCTCTGAATCTAGAATTCATTTCTCTACAGACACCATCCTGAATTTGTAAAAAATATATACACATACATTACAGCAAGCAGTGATTATTCATAAACACACTAAAAGATAAATACTTTTATAAAACACATATTGCTAAAACATCATATAAAAATCTAAAGAATGAAACTCATGGGAAGAGTTCAGAAAAAGTAAAGTTATAAACTTGCTCTTTAAGAAAAATGTCTTGGGAAAAGCCACAGAAATTGGAAAATACACTGAGTTGTAATGAGAAGCACCTTGTTACAAACACATTATACATATTCATGCAATCTATCATGGTAGGTTATCTTGAATCATGTGGGTATGTTTAAAAAGACCTCCAAAAAGGTATCTTGACAATATATAAAACACATACAAAAAGAAAGAAAATGAGAAAACTCAATTTCATCTTTAAAACTTAAAAAAACTACAAAATATCACTTACTGCTCTCAGATTTCTTTATTTGTAACAGAAGACAATCTATTTTCAATGAGCATAAAAAATCAGCCCACAATTTTTGGCGATTTGAGAGTCTCATGGATGCTTCTCAAATAACACTTATCCACATACAATGGTTTGTAATTCAAATAAGTAAATAAACCTCAGTACTCCAATGTTACACTAATTCATTAATTTTGCTTATCACAATGTTATAAAAAAATTGGAAGTGGCCAGGAAGCATCTATTCTTTCAAGGTATCCAATGAAAACGCCTGTAAAGAACATTTTATGTGGCTGTGTTTTGTTTCATTATGCCTTGTTTTGATCATATAAGACCATCACAGGCTCATGAGAAAACTGCAACCAGAGAAAAAACTCGTTTTGGAAAATAAGATAAGCTAAGAAACATAAGCTTGGAATACTGTTAAGTAGGCTTCCTTTGAACACAGGAAACAAGATTATTACACATTCTGGTTTTGATGTCAATATTTGAACTTAAAATAATATCTGAGTTTTAACATACTTCATTAAGCATTTATCAGTTAATGTAAAATAACAGGAAACTCCACAATTTAAATTCATGAAAACACGTAGGTAAAAGTAAGAATGTTTCCCAGTGTCTCAGGCCCAATTTGAGACAACCAAACCTTGGCCTGGACCACATCCTCTCACCCACTCGGTTTTATGTTCATTTTCTATTTTACATTTATGTTCATTTACATTTGACATTGGGTGTGTGTTGCCCTCAATCTGTATTGGGTATTTTCTTCAAAAGAGTCCTCAAATTGTAAAAACACTACTGCTGGCTGTGCTTTTGACCCATGAAAACCCTCAGGGAATGAACAGCCTCAACTCATCTTTGCTCAAATATTATATAACATAGCCAAGAACAACAATGGGTGAGAAAAATGAAGAGTATCTAAAGTTTCTGTGTAGGATCAATGTCCAGAAGCAAGCTCACCGAAGTTCCCTCCTCTGCTCTCAGGGCACAGACACTGCAAGGACCGGCTCCCTGCTGGGAAGGGTCTTGCCAAAAATTCTCAACACAACCCCAGAATCAGAGTTTAGCAGTATATTAAAATGAATTAAACTAAACACCAAGCCAAGTGGAATTTATTCCTGGAATGCAAATATAGCACAGCGTACAAAAATAAGTGTAGTATCATACAAAGATCAAAGTAACACGCCACACATTAACAGCATAAAAGTGAAAATATATCATCTTCCTAACTGATGTAGAAAAAGGATTGGACAGAAGTTCACACTTCACAACAAAAATACTAAAAAACAACTAAGAATAAAAAACACTTCCTTTACATAATAAAGGCCATATATGAACACACAAAGCTAATATGATACTCAGTGATGACACCCCAAGCTTTTCCTAAAAGATCAAGAACAAGATAAGGATGCATTCTTTCACCACTTCTATTCAAGATAGTGCCAAGAGTTCTGGACAGAGCAATTCAGCAAAAAATAAATACCAAAGTTATCCTATCGTGAAAGAAAGAAGTAAAGTTAACTCTCTTCACAGAGTTATATGCAGATTAACTCTAAAAAGTTCACACAACACACACACACACACACACACACACACACACACACACACCCCTACACCTTTAGAATTAATAAGTTCAGCAATGTCAAAGGGTACAAATTCAACATACAAAAAAGCCAGGTGCATTTCTATACTTTCAAAGAGCAATCTGAAGAAACCATTAAGAAAACAACCCATTTACAGTAGCACCACAAAAGTAATAAACTTAACCAGACAGAAGAACAGTACACTAAACACTACAAAACATTGCTGACAGAAATTAAAGAGGACATAAGTAAATGAAAAAGAAATATTATGTTCACTAATTGAAAACCATAATGTTTCAAGATGCCAATACTACCCCAAACATTACAAATACAATGAAATCTCTATCCAAATCCAAATGACATTTTTTGGGTAGAAATAAAAAAACCCATTCTAAAATTCATGCAGAATCACATGAGACCCAAAACAACCAAAACGGTCTTGAAAATGAACAAAGTTTAAGGTTTCAAACTTTCTGCTTTCAAACTTAGCAATGGGTCTAAGAACCAAAACAGTGCGCTACTGGTATAAAAACAGGTATATCCACCCATGGAACAGAATAAACAACCTAGGAATCATCATACACACATATTGCCAAATGTATTCAGTTGGAACAGAGCAGTCTTTGGACAGATGATTCTCAGAAAACTAGATACTCTCATGCCAGAGAATAAATTTGAACTTTTGTCTTGCACAATAAAAAAAAAAAATTTTTTAAGGGTATTATTAATTTTTTTTTTTTTTTAGTTGGAGTCTCACTCTGTCGCTCAGACTGGAGTGCAGTGGCCGCTCCCGGCCACCACACCCTGGAACTGCTGGGCTCCGGTGATACTTCCAACTCAGCCTTACGAGTAGCCGGAATTACAGGCATGCGCTACCACGCCCAGCTGATTTTTTTATTTATTGTAGAAATGAGGTCTCGCTGCCCCGGCGGGTCTCGAACCCACGGGTTCAGGCAATCCACTCACCTCAGCCTCCCAAAGGTGCGGGATTACAGGCTGAGCCACCGAGCCCGGCTCACAATAAAATTTTTAACTTAAAACTTAAGATACCTAAAGGTAAGAGTTGAAACTATAAAACCCTTAGGTGAATACTTAGAAGAAAAACTTCACGACCATGATTTTGACAATTATATCTTGCACATACCTGAAAACAGGCAAAAAAACAGAACAGACTTCATCAGAATTTAAAACTTTTGTGTATCAAAGAACACTCCCAACAAAGAAAATCAACTGAAAATATGAGAAAAGGCATTTTGGGATCGTATTTCTAAGTAACCAATATACATGATATAATTTTAAAACTCCTATAATTTTATAAAACTAATTCAAATATGGAAAATTAACCTGAAGAGACTCGTCCTCAAAGAAGATATTCGCACAGCCAATAAACACGTGAAAAGATGCACATCTTCACTAAGCTTTAGGGAAATGCGAATCAAAACAACAACATTTATTCTAGATGAATGAATTATAGCGTCCTGATGTTCAACATTGTGTTTACAGTTAACTTTTCTGAGTGTGCACTTAAAATTCAATGCAGATGTCCTGCATCTGTTCTCATGGCAATAATAAGAGCAAAACAAACAAGAAATAATGAGATTCCACTCCACACCAACTAGTTGAACATTAAGAAAAAAGAAAGGGACTGAAATGGAAAATAAAAAATGTTAAGGAGAATGTGAAGGAAATGGTCCCATAAACAATTACCGAGGATAACGCAAAATGGTGATCTTCCACGGAAAACCCTATCACACCTTCCTAAACAATGATGCATAACATACCATACAACCCAGCAATTCCACTTCTAGCACAGGCCAAAAAACAGGTGAGAAAATTCAAGAAAATGTCAGCTTCTAAACTCACCATGTAGGGTCCATGTCCAGAAGTGGCCTCACTGAAGTTCCTCTTGTTCCCTCAGGGCCCCAACACTGCAGGGTTTGCTGCGCTGGAAGCCCCACTCCGCAGTCTGGCAGCGTGGGAGGCCCGGCTCCACGTTCTTCCGAGGCACCGGAGGCCCGGCCTCGTGGTCCTCGGCGCGGGGGCCCCAACTCCGCAGTCTTCGGCAGGGCGAGGAGGTCCGGCCGCGGTCGGTGACTGCGCGGGAGTCCACTCTCCTCTGTCGGCGGCGGGGTGGGAGGGCCGGATCCGTGGGCGACTGCTCGGGGGCGGGATGTGCCGCGGCGCTGGGAGCTGGATTAGCAGCGCGGGGGAGGGGCGGCTGCACGGTCCTCCACACTCAGGGCCTGGCTCCAATGTCAGCGGTGGCGCGGGGGCCTGGATCCGCTGCAGCGTGGGCGACCAGGCTGGTGGTTGGCCTCGATGGCGCTGGGGTCAGGCTCCAGGGTCGGCGGCAGCGCTGGAGGCCGGTCTCCTCTGTTGGCAGCAGCGTGGGAGGCCTGGATCAGCGTCGGCCTCATGGGTGGCCCGGATATGCAATTAGGCGCTCGCCTGGGTGTGTGTGGAGGGGGAAGACTCAGCTTCCCTCAGCTGCATGGGAGAGGGGGTAGGGACAGCCATGCGGTCCTCGGAGGCACCAGAGTCTGGCTCCAAGGTCAGCTGTGGTGCTGGAGGCAGTGCTCCGATATTGGTGGCAGGAAGGCCTGAATCCACTGCACTACGTGGGGCAGGGCTCCAGGGCTGGAGGTGGAATTGGCGCTAGGGAAAATGTAAATCAAAATAACAATGAGCAACACCTCACTCATTTAAGATGAATCAATTTTAGAGTCCTGATGTACATTTTTGGGGGTCTCTAATTGCATCCAATTTGCTGAGAAGTCCTGGATTTTGTCCTTCGTTATGGCTGCATAATACTCCATTGCATATATGTACTACATTTTCTTTATCCGGTCTAATTTTGATAAGCAGTAGGGTTGGTTCCATGTTTTCACTACTATGAAAAGTGTGGCAATGAACACGTGTGAGCAGGTGTCTTTTTTGTAGGACAATTTGTGTTCCTTCAAATAAGATAGCCAAGTGGGACCTCATCAAACTGAAGGCTTTTGCACAGCAAAAGAAACCATCAACAGAGCAGGGAGACCACCCACAGAATGAGAAAAAATATTTCCTAGCTGTATATCTGACAAAGGCCTAACATCCAGGATCTACAAAGAACTCAAATAAGCCAAAAGGAAAAAAACAAACAGTCCTTTAAAAAAAATGGACAGAGGATATGAATAGACACTTCTCAAAAGCAGTTATACAAGCAGCCAACAGATACATGAAAAATTGCTAGGCTTCACTAACTGTCAGAGAAATACAAATCAAAACCACACTGACATAACACCTTACCCCAGTAAGGATGGCCATCATTAATATGGAAAACAGTATGTCGATATCTAAAGCAACTAGAAATTGACTTTCCATACAAATCAATTACTGATAAAGTCTCCAAAAGTGAATGCCATAAAATAGAAGATAGATAAGTGGGACCTCATCAAACCGGAAAGTTTTCCACAGCAGAAGAAACCACTGAGTGGGGAGACAATCCACAGAATGGGAACGATTATTTGCTAATTATGTGTTTGACATAGGCCTAACATCCAAGGTCTACAAAGAACTCAAAAGTACTGAAAGGAAAAAAATTTTGTCAAAAAGTGGGCAAAGGAGACGAACAGACACTTCTCAAAAGAAGGTATACAAGCAGCCAACAGATACATGAAGAAATGCTCAGCCTTACTAATCATCAGATAAATGCAAATCAAAACCACATTGAGATACCACCTAACTTCAGTAAGGATGGCCCTCATCAATAAAGAAAACAATAGATGTCGGTGAGAGTGCAGAGAAAAGGCAACACTTCTATACTGTTGGTGGGAGTGCAGGCTAGGTCTACCTCTATGGAAAGCAGTGTGGCGATTCGTAAAAGAACTAAAAATTGACCTTTCATGCGATCCAGCAATATCTCTCCAGAGGAACATAAATCCTTCTACCAGTATTTGCACAGCCACAAAAAAGAACAAAATCATGGACTTTGCAGCAAGGTGGATTGAGCTGGAGATCATACTTAGTGATCTATCACAGAAACAAAGAACTGAATACTGCATATTCTCACTCAAAAGTGGGTCCTGAACATTAATCACATTAGCACAAGTGAAGGAGGGACAGTCACTGGGCACTACCGGGGAAATGAGGGCCAGTTGGAGGCCCAGACTTCACCTGCATGCAGCCTACTTGTGTAGTTAATCCTTACTTGTACCCCACATCTCGATAATAAAATAAAAATTAAAAAATTGTAAAGCCATGAAAAGAAAGGAAGGCCTGAGATGATAACTCTTTGCCTGTGGCTTGCAGACCACATCAGTCCTTGAGAGCATCCCAGGATCTTTCTGGTAGGTACTCTTTTCCCCAGCCTATTTCTTGAAATCCTGCTGACTACCCAACTCGTTCCACAGCCCAACACTTATCTGGAGTTACTCCAAATGCCACCACAGGGGAATCTCCACAAAGGACTGCCCCAAACTCTCTTGGGATGGAGCGTGTTAAAATTTTTTTTTAAAAGGTCTAAGGCCTGGGAAGATCAGTCCAAAGCACTGATCAGGGAATGTCCATACAGAAGGGGCTATAGCACTTTCTCTCCAAGGACACAGAGACAAAGTAGGCTGTATCTAGGTATTTCTGCAGTGAGGGGTTCAGT